>CM059187.1:69716607-70023714 GCA_030323885.1 Branchipolynoe longqiensis
TCAGGCTACCACATGAAAACAATGGCTTCTCAGTGTGCCATGTGAAAACAATGGTTTCTCAGTGTGGCATGTGAAAACAATGGCTTCTCAGTGTGGCATGTGAAAACAATGGCTTCTCAGTGTGCCATGTGAAAACAATGGCTTCGCAGTGTGCCATGTGAAAACAAAATCTTATCAGTGTACCATGTGAAGGCAATGGCTTCTCACTGTACCATGTGAAAACACTGGCTTCTCAGGGTGCCATGTGAAAACAATGGCTTCTCTTGGTGCTTAACCGTTAGAGCAGTGACGCTTCTACAGAACCACCATCTACATAAACCTTACACAGCAGGGTCTGTACGTTTATTTAACACGGGCATGTCAAATTCAACGACACACATTTGGACGCCTGAGAATTTTACAACTGCGTCTCATCACAAACGCCTCCATACCTGTTCTATTAGGAGACAACATGCCTCAATAATGCAGGCATGCCAAATGATTTTTTGGTATATTAGTGTCAAGGAAGACACTAGTTATATCCAGATATCAAATGTATTTGTACAGGAATACATTTATTTAGGTGCTTGTAATGTTTCAACAAGTTGATCTATGTACTTGTGAATTGCGTTTTGTTAGTGGTTCATTGAAAGGCCCTGTAGAAGTTTTAAAAAGTGCACAGTAAGGACCAGCAGGACTAAGAATAATCCAAGACATGCCTACACCCACCATACCATCCTTTTCAAACCTTTGCACGACAGGTAGTGAATGACAGGTAGTGTGTTTGCTCACAATTTAAATCTCAGTATTTATTACCAGACAACATAGTGCTATGCAAGAAGTTACAGGATTCTTTTTACAACTAAGCATTATTTCAGAACAGAATTATTGCTTATTGGGAGCAATATTGAATATCTTAGATGCACATATTAATAACTTTCTTGCTTAGGCACACTGAACAATTCTTCGATAATTGAACAGAGCAAATACGTTATTATTGCTCAAATACAAATAGTTGTGATTGTTTAAATATTGTATGGGTTTTTACTTTTTGTTTTAATAGTTACATCTGATCGTTTCAGAAATGATCATCCTCATGAATTATTATATCTAGACAGATAAGCCAAGAATGCTATATTTTTAACTTGATAGTTCACAAACTTGTCGATAAACAGACTGTGTCTTTAAGTGTGTGTGTGTCTTTAAGTGTGTGTATGTCTTTAAGTGTGTGTGTGTGTGTGGGGGGGGGGGGGGGTTGCCTCACTGCACTGCACTATACAGTTATTCTCCAGGCACATATTGGGTTATTAAGACAGAATACATACAGAGTCGAACTGGAGAGAATTTGTCGGAGCACAATTCTAATCTTGTAAGTCTACAGCGTACACCTATAAAGCAATGGTTCCAAAGGATCAAATGATTTCCAGCGCCCCGTATGAACCCTGTGTAGGTAGGCAGATCTGCGGAAATCACCGTAACCTACTACAGCCAGTGTGACCTGTTCAACTCACTGCCTCACGTGTGTATTGCTGTGTGCGTCGGTGTGTGCATCTGTAAGTGGGCGAGTATGGAAAGTGTGCGCGTGAACAGGTAATGAATCTATCAAGCATCTGGTAAGGCGATATGACATTAAGAATCCGGCGTCTACATGTCTACATGTAGTCACAATATGCTGCCTGCAAATAACCTCATTCTAGCCAGCAGCCAACAAAACAAGTAGTCTAACAGCTTAATGTAAAACAGGGACGCCTGTAGGGTCCGATCCTGCTTCCCTCAATCTTCCCCCACCCCCACAAAACAACAGTGTTTTTGGAGGGCGAATTGATATATATATACAAAGCATCAAATGCCTGCAAGTTGAGGTTATTACAACAAGTGTTCTCGGTGACCCTAAACCAAGTCCAGGGTTTTCAGGGACAGTGTGCAAGTATAGGCTTATTTAAATGTCACAATTCATACAAATTAACTGATTCGGTCACCATCTGATGCTCGAGAGTAATGACTCCAGAAAATAAACAGGGTAGGATAATAAGCACTGCCCGGTTGTCTGGGGCACCTAGCTTACTCGGTCAGACAGGTGAAAATTCTCGGTCCCTGCCCAAATGGGCAAGTCGTTATTTTTTTCTGATCTGCAGTAGCAGATTTCAGTTTCAATTGGCTGATTTGCGCTTGGGCAAGTAGTTTTACCACTCGAACAAGTAGAAAACTCAGGCACTTGCCTAATTGGACAAGTGGGGAAAAAAGTGACTGTCCTGCCATGATAAATTTAGGTAAATGAATGTGAAAGTCTCTACTAGTACGAAGACAGGGAGGTGTGGACACTGCGCAGACAGTCAAGAACATTTAGTTTCTGGAGTAATTACTCTCGAGCACCAGATGGTGATCGAATCATTTAATTTGTAGACCAGAGAGGATGGACGAATGAGTTGAGGGTCCGACTCCTGTTTTGGGAGATCGAGGGATCCAAACCCATGGGTTGGTGGATTCGAACCCTGGTCGAGTCAAACCAATGACTTAAAAATTGATACTTGTCGCTTCCTAGATAGGCTATCGGCATTATTAGGATAGGGCAAGGACTAGTTGGCTCAGTGTCAGAATAATGTGACTGAGTGGGATATCAGGTCATGGTAATGGTGGCCTGATATCCCAGTGGGGCCATACTATAAAGTCGCCAGGAGTGTGCACTGTCACAAGTCAGTACCCGTCCTGATATGACCTTAGATGTTGCTAGGATGCAAAACAACAACAAACAAACATTTAATTTGTATGAATTCTTGATAGTTAAATAAAACACATAAAAACCGAAGACTGGCATTCCCAAAGTTGAAACATGACAACAATAGCACAAATCTAAGAAGCAATGTGCATCTATTGGATTAGAGAGAGACGGGGCAGACTTGTGACAGTTCTCAGTTCTTTTAGTAAACCTTTCCAGACTGCACTCTATTTGTACCATCATGACCATTATCTTACTTCAAGGTTCTGCTTGCTTGTTGTTGCTTTACTTCCGAGCAGCATTTAAGGTCATATCAGGACGGGACCTACTTCAAGGTCACACGGTGTGGCAACCAGTGTTGATGTTAATAGCCGTAACTTCCCACCAATTAGGGCATGCATTGAACTGCACTATCTGCTGTCAGACCATTTGTGGCTAGTTACAAATACTTCAGTGAATAGTTGCTATGGCGACTGACCCACCAATCACTAATTCTAAGAGTTTGAGCTAATTGCATTGAAATAGAGTACAACCATGATTTATAACTATTAAGCAACATATTTCTCATAACATAGCTTTTTGAATTAACTGATTATTCACACATATGCAGCTGAAATGAAAATGAATAGCCAGCCAGTTCTCTGGTCATTTTCTATATACAGTAAAACTTCTCTAACCGACCACCTCCACAGATTGACCACTCCCCTATATTGATCACTTTATTTGGGTACCAAACAATCGCCCATACAATACTATTGTAATGATAAAAAAAAACTCCCCAACCCCTCCCTAAATGGACCATTTAAAGTCGGTCTTATGGTGGGTCGATTTAGAGAGGTTTTGCTGTATATTGAGAGGAAAAGCAAAGGCCCTTTAGCTTTGAAGGCCAATGTGAAAGTCAGCCTTCCGCCATAGGCTCTTTATATAGTTTGGGTCTGGCCTTTAAATAGTCTTTTTCTACTATATTTTACACTATACATAAACAATGTGTACTTTTGCACCACAGTGAATAGAAGCACATTGCACTCACCCCGGCCTGCCCGGCGGAGGGGTCCGGCCCACCGCCCTGCTTGCCCACACTCATGTAGGATAGCTGCGACAGGGTGCGCTCCTGTCGACCAATGATCTCATCCATCTTCCGGTGCAGGTCTCGCACTGTCACGTGAATCTGTGTCTGGCCATCGAAGATCTGCTTCAGCTCTCGCACATCCTGAGTTTCAAACTGAAAGGAGGGAGGAACTCAAATGAAGTATGCATATGTATATTTGTGTACATGACATAAATCGAGAATGGAGAAAGGCTTCTAAAGACAGTGGTGGGAGGAGGGCACTAGACTATTGACGCATGTTGTTCAATGTATCCAAGACAAAATCACCAAGCTATAATTGTTCAAAATACAGCTTGTAACAAACTTAGGGGGGAGGGGAGAAGAGGAGGGGGTAAGAGGACTGAGAAGAGACAGGGTCGGATGGAGAGAGGGAGGGAGGGAGAGAGAGGGAGAGAGAGGTGAAAGGAAGAAAGTGGGAGAGAGATTGACTGTACTTTTACCTCCTGATTGAGGATGAGTGTCCTAAGCTCAGTTACACTATGGCTGGCGACCACTTTGCTACCAAAAATCCCACTGGTCGCCAAGCTCTGAAAATGGTCGGCGACCATTTTGGTCACAATTGTTGGTTGTTGACAACATTTAAGGTCATATCAGGTCACAAGTGGGTTTTTGGTGCAACCTTGCGACCAAAATGGTTGCCTGGATGTCGGTGACCACTGAGGACCACTTTGTGACCATATTGCGACCACCTGTTTTTGTGTGGTCGCAAGCATGGTGTAACTTGGGTATTAGAAGTGTTAAATTAATCAATCAGATGAGGACCTACCCATTTGTCAGTATCCTGGTCCGATTCAACCTTCTTCTCGGGATGTTCCTTTTGGTAACTGAAAACGACAACAGAACGATTCACACACTCAGACAACCAAATCACCTCGCAATACATTAGTGCACACAGCATTATGCGCCAAAGCCGGCGGACCCGGACCGCAGTGGTCTGTTAATGAAGTGGAAAAGGAATACATACACAGTAAAACCTATCTAACCAACCACCTCCACAGATCGACCACTCCCCTATATCGATCGCTTTATTTGGGTCCTAAGCGATCGCCCATACAATACCATTATATTGATAAAAAGAACTCCCTAAACCGACCACTTCCCTAAATGGACCATTTAAAGTCGGTCCCATGGTCGGTTTATTTACAACCGTTTTACTGTATATTCATTCGCATAATGGATTATAAATCATATACAGATACACAAATATTTGAAATCTAGCACAAACACCAGGTCTGAATTCATAAAAGTGTACAGAATAATTAATCAAATGCACTTCATCGATAATCTGCATAGCTACTTAATGCTCGTGCTAATCACTGTTACCGATTAACTGGATACTAGTGAGTGAGTGAGTGAGTGAGTGAGTGAGTGAGTGAGTGAGTGAGTGAGTTGCTATGCTGACATGCAGCAGTGTAGACTCCTGGTAACTCACAGTAACTCAGAGTGCATTGTCCGAAAGTTTAGCCAACCAAGTCCATATCCTATCCTACTCATTGCTAGACAATGTAGTGACAACACCAATTTTCTTTTACCATTTCGATTGACTCAGCCAGGAGGTGCCCCGGTCCCCACCACACATACAAGCTACAGCACGGACAGCAGAAACTCTAACCACCTCGTCATCCCGACCGATCATCTTAACATCATCGTCAACCAGTCCTTGCTTTATCCCTTTCAAGTCAAGCTCCAGGTAAATTGTGACACAGCCTAATCTTCTAAGTGCTTTGAACATGCAGCACAGGAAGTTTGATTGATTGATGGATTGAGTGGTGATTGCCATATCGACAGCAAAGGCCACAGGCATGGCCAGCGAGAAGTGTTAGTCTTGTTGTTGAAGTACTATTGAATCATCGCTTTTACACAGAATGCAAAAGCATACAACCAATTATGTGCACACACACAAAAGGCTTATAAAGTTAAAAGCTCATAGGCAAAAGAATTGGGGCATGGGAAACAAATATTGTATGTAGAATTCAATGGTATCATTCTATTTAAATTGTTCTGGAACAATTTGTTTAATAAGTGATATGAGGTGGTACAGTCCTGCTGTCCTCAAGAAGTCTAAACTGTCTCCTTTTTTTACAGGGGTAAACAGCTGTTTGCATTGTAAAATTGTTGACATGAGGCCATAAAATCAACACAGTTTAATCAAATGTGTTTGAAGATCAGTGGGAACTGACACCCAATACATTCTCGAGGACGGTCGTCTCACTAAAAGCGGACACCGCACTGCTGGGCCACTTTAGAGTGCACTGAGTGTAGGATTATTCATGCACAATTCATGGTCCAAATAATACTGATATCACTTTGCACACCACTCTTTAAAAACTTAACTGAACACTCTAACAGAAACCAATGTCGCACATAGTCTGAAACACAGTAGCCCATTCACTCACTCGCTCTTAGCCTGCTGAAGCTTCTGCCAGTAACCATCAAATTCATCTTCGAACTTTTTCTTCTCAACATCAGAGACAACATCCTCGGCATTCTACAAAGATAATACAAATTATGGGATTAGCAATAACATCTTAAACGAGAGGAGGCTATAGTTCCTTGGTTGGCAATAAAATATATAATGTAGGTTTGATTTTTTTCTAGAGCGCATTGGTTTTTATTATCGACTATTGGACGTCAAACATTTGGTCATTCTGACACATTCACGCACTGGGAAACTGGTAGCTCAGAATACAGGGGGTGCCACAGATTTGCATATTTACAAGGCATCAAATGGAATACTTAAATCTAGTTTATTTAATTTATATTAAAGCTGCAGTCTGATGAAAGAATCAAATTCTCGAAAGCAAAGTGGTTGTCTAGATTTTATTTGTTAGATATCTAACTTAGCTACTTGGGCACTTATTAAGCTTTTTTTTAATGCATAGAATGGCATATTAAGTCACTACAATAGAACCAGTTACTGCCAAAGCCACTTATCAGTATTTTGACGTACACGTCAAAATTAATTTGGCATATTTTCACTCAAATAACCATTTCTAATTAAAGTTACACCAAACTACAGTACGGTAGACTACATCGATCAACCTCATATAATTATCTTCAATACTGGCATTCGGCATTATTAGGGTAGGGCAAGGAGCAGTGGAATGAGGAAGACCAATTGTCCACGACTGAAATTTCCGTTGCTTAATCAAATAATGTACAGAAAAAAGAAAAAAGCGGCAACTGGGTGTCTGTCTATACATGCGTAGTGTCCACATTACTTACTTCCTTCCCTGGTGTCAAACTGTGAGTCAAGAACGACGCAACATCGTGGTCATCTAAAATAAGAACAGAAATAATTGCTCAGATACATATTACATATTAATGTGTTGTTGTGTTAGCTCATTCGTGAGACATCATAGTCCATTTGCGAATCACATTTTTGGCATATATGGCTCCTAACATTGTATAAATACAAAGCACGATGGGATATATCAATCAATCAACGAACCAATCAATCAATTAGGAGAGCAAATAAGAACATGGCCAACCATAGTGTTTGTGTGCAGTACTATTAAAACTATGTAACGGTGCATATTTGTTGCATGTTGATTAACATAGAAGTAAGTGATGCCAATTATAAATCAGGACAAGTGAAAAAGGGGAAATTGTGCGATTTGAAAATGTGTGTTTGCATAGTAATGATTGAGCTAAGTGTAAACCTGCAGAGTCCAATGAAAGGATGGAATTTTAAAACCAATACACTTACCCAGATTTTATCAGACATATTCAACTTATATACTGTTGTGCTTATCAAGCAGCTGTTGCTTCATAGAAGGGAATTCCAAGTCAATTTAATAGAACATATTACTGCTGAAGCTTCTGGTGTCAGAATTCCGATGTGCATACCAACATTAATTTGGCATGTTTTCATTTCAAATAACTCAAAGTTAGGCATTTCAAATAACAGTTATTTCAACCAGGAGTAAGCTTGATAATAATGATCAATCTAATATATGTGTCTTTTAAAAACAGCAGAAACTCAAAAGCATCGGACTAGGCAATTTCAACAAAGTTTAACTGAATGTCAACATAAACTAACTAGCAGGATAACCTTCAGAGGTGGAAGGGGAACTAAAGAAAACCACCACATCTACTTACATTATATTTAGCCATATATTCATGGTTTCGTGTGTGCCAACATATCTGATGGAGGTAGATTTGTTGATGATAGTTCGGTGACACATATATACCTACTAGCTAAGTTGCATAATCCGCTAGTTTTGAATTTCCATCGTATGTTTTAGATAGTATATCAAACTGTTAATCTACTTTACCTTATTTCGCAGTAACTGATATGTTAAAGGGTTAACCGTGGGAAAATATTTAAAGTTAAAACATGCTAAAATACTTTGTGTGCACACAGAAATGCTACAGATAGGCTAATATTACCCATTTTCGAGAACAGCACAGGACCCCAACCTCCACCCCCCACCCCCAACTGCAATAAATGTTTAATCAGTGCAATCTATCTAAGTTGGATACCTAAGATCAAATCTATATAGGTGTTATGCTTTCATCGGTTTATGCAGCCATCATAACATTTATCCTTTAATGATAACATCACCATGCTCTTATTCGGTTTATGAGGGCAATTGTGATAAACAAGGATATTCCCAAATAAACCATTAACCTGACTCTTCGAATATGCCAGTACAGCCACTGCAAACATTAAACAGCGTGAGTAAACAACCGGAATAATAACAAAAACACAGAGTGCTCAAATATCATGTTGCAACACATCAGGTATAACTACTGAGGATACTGTGAATAATTTAAAGAACACTACATCATTGAATTCCATAAGACCAGCTGCAACACCCATAACACAGAGTGGAAACAAACAAAGTGAAGGCCCAGCCAACTGCCCCATATCAGAAAAGAGTGACAGATCGGGAGGTGGCAATAAGGTGGTATATTACACAATCCCCTTCATGATCATAATCGTCACCACCACAAAAAACATTTCTGATTTCGGAGAACTCCATTAATTAAACTTAAACACAAAAGGAATTTGAATAAGTCCCCCCCCCCTCCCCACAGCCTCACGTGAGCACCCTGACAATTTGTCACAACAATTTGCATTGACGTGGGATCACACTCGACCAGGGGAGGGGTGGATGGATGGATGGGTAGATAGAGGGTGAGGCTACAAGATGTTGCTACTAGACGTGTACCACAGCCACATGCATTCACGGCTTGTGTGGACCATTCCAGTTAGTGCATGCTACTACTGGTACTAGTGTTAGTAGGGATGGGTGTCTGCATTACGTCTCGACATGCCACCAAGCAGGCCGGAGCAGGAGAGAGGTCTGGAGGGTGCCGGGTGAGAACGCCTCGCACTAAAAAATTAGCCAATATCAAAATATTATTTTCTAGTATCTGATGATAATACGACATACATCACCATGCTCTTATTCGGTTTATGAGGGCAATTGTGATAGACAGACAAGGATATTCCCAGATAAACCATTAACCTGACTCTTCGAATATGCCAGTATAACAACTGCAAACATTAAACAGTGTGAGTAAACAACCGGAATAATAACAAAAACACACAGTGCACAAATATCATGGTGCGATACTGTGAATAATTTAAAGGAGACTACATCATTGAATTCCATAATACCAGCTGCAACACCCATAACACAAAGAGTGGAAACAAACAAAGTGAAGGCCCAGCCAACTGCCCCATATCAGAAAAGAGCGACAGATCAGGAGGTGGCAATAAGGGGGTATATTACACAATCCCCTTCATGATCATAATCATAATCATCACAACCACAAAAATCATCTATGTAACGGAATTCACAATAGACCCTAAGTGTCTCCTGATTTCGGAGAACTCCATTAATTAAACTTAAACACAAAAGCAATTTGAATAAGCCCCCCCCCCCCCCCATCCCCACGTGAGGACCCTGACAATTTGTCACAACATTTTGCATTGACATGGGATCACACTCGACCAGGGGAGGGGTGGATGGATGGATGGATGGAGGGAGAGAGAGAGAGAGGGATGGGTTACAAGATGTTGCTACTAGACGTGTACCACAGCCACATGCATTCACGGCTTGTGTGGACCATTCCAGTTAGTGCGTGCTACTACTGGTACTAGTATTAATAGGGGTGGGTGTCTGCATCACGTCTCAACATGCCACCAAGCAGGCCGGAGCAGGAGAGAGGTCCGGAGGGTGCTGGGTGAGAACGCCTCACACTAAAAAATTAGCCAGCATCAAAATATCATACTTAAACAAATCGGACGAAAATGCCGAATACTACAAGCAGGAGGATGATAATTAATATATGCGCTCACACAAATTTAACTTGATGCTTTAAAAAAATTGTTATATATATAAATACGAGTCTTTTCATGGTAAATGGGGCCAATGTATTTTCTAGTATCTAATGATCAAAAACAATTATTGAAAGAGTTGAGGAGTTAATTTCTTTACAGAACTGGTATTCTTACACTTTGGAGGGATAGATATGATCAAATGAAGAGCCAACATGGCATAAAAAAAACAACCAACACATTCATTCCAAAAAATATGGTGTTTTAAGGGCATGAAAATGTTACATGGAGAATGTGGACTTTTCCACTGGACCTTTATTTTGCCTAGAGCATTACTTGTTAGTCAATGAATTAATAAAGGGACACTCTCACTTGAAATAAATGCCCATCATGCATGCAAATCAACATACCTTTCCTAAAATTCCAGGGTCATTAAAGTGGTTTTGGATGTAACTGTTATGTCTCCTGCTTGTTTCCTGATTCTTTTGTCAGGGAATAGGCTATTATGTGAATACCAGAGCTTCAACGAGAAAACACTTGGTATTGTTGCATGTGCAAGCATATTTTGGAGTACCATGACTAGTAATATATTTTGCTACTAAGCTGTATGAACAAAATTGAAATTCCATATTATTTTTGGTGTCCCCTTCTATTATGTTACGTCCAGAACTCAAAATTGGGAAGAATATAATCATCCTATGCAGATTTCTTTACAGTGCATTTCTATTCTTAGGGGATCACAACATAAAAACTAATTGTTTCCAGCAATACATTTTGTTTAAATAATTGTTTTGATTAATAAATCCACACTTGTTGATTAATAAGTCTACACTTGGGGCTGGCTACTCAATTAGTTCTTGTTTTTCTGACAAAAGAGTAACCTCAACTATCTTTTCCATCACATTACCAGTATATATATATATATATATATATATATATATATATATATATATATATATATATATATATTAATATATATATATATATATATATATATATATACATACATACATACATACATACATACATATATATATATATATATATATATATATATATATATATATATATATATATATGGGTCAGGATCACGAAAAGAGGCCAATTGGTGGAAGTTGTCGGCGTCGAGCATGGATGTCGGCATCGATCGGTATAATTATAGTTTAGGATTGACAGAGAGGTTGGAAAGTCCTTGAATTTATACTGAATGTATAGGTCGAGAAAATACAACAACCTTATTTGTTTCTAGGATAATTTAATATAAAACAAAGAAATGCACAAGACTTTAAGAATTGCGACGCCGACATCTATTAAAGTTGTCGGCGTCGATCATTGGATGTCGGCGTCGATCGGTATAATTATAGTTTAGCATTGACTGAGATGTTGGAAAGTCCTTAAATTTATACTGAATGTATAGGTCGAGAAAATACAACAATCTTATTTGTTTCTAGGATAATTTAATATGAAACAAAGAAATGCACTACACTTTTAAGAATTGCGACGCCGACCTCTTCACTTGACCACCGATTGGCCCGTATATAGACAAGAATTGGCTACTCAGTAAAAAAAATTAAGGAAAATACACAATATTCATTTTTGACCCTCATGTCACACTTTGGCCTCATTTACCACGAAACGGCCAATATATATAGAAATATATATAACACAACTGATACACTTTTCATCTATTTAATATTAAAATTCATAGAAATTGAAAATTGGATTAAAGAAACACTAAACACGCAAACGAAGAAAATAAGATAATTTTTAGTGTGGGCGGGGGTGGGACCCATGACACGCACCTACCCGAGATTCTTAGTTACTCACCGACAGTGGCTTCAGGTGCAAACAAATTAAAGTGAGCATTAGACAGCCATTCAAAGGCAAATCTACGTAACTGTCATGGACTAAAACAACACCAGAACTGCAATCGTGTACTTCTCAGCGGTCCCGGCATTTGGTGACTGTAGTCGCAACTCAGCCGATTGGAATGGCTTTACTCCCCCCCCCCCTTTTTTTTTTTTAAACCAAAAAGGTTCCATTGGATTACACCCAAGAACTCTTTGGTGCGTTTAGATTATCAGAGCAAGCCACGTGCGCTATAGTCTTAGTAAGACTAGGCTTGCCTGGTGAGAATGGGTGCAATATTTTCAATGAGGGCACAGATGGTACATTTGATATTGACTTGAGTGAAGCGTGTAGATGCATTCTCTTTGTCTTATAGAAAAGAACAGCCAGTCAAAATGTTACCATATTAGGGTGCTCAGTTGAGCCGAGTTTAGTATACCAATAAAGTAGATGCATACAAGCGCTTCAAATATTAAAAACACAAAAACATCTAACTTTAGTTTAATAGAGCTGAAGAAAAATAATGAAAAGTTCACATCTATTTAAACGCCACATTTCCCTGACTAAGAAACTGTCCACCTCGTCAACCCCGAGGAACCATTCAATACCCGTATCATCAAAGTTAATCCACAAACATCAATAATTACCATTAATTGCCAACTTATTATTTTAAAGATCTTCACAATGGTAAAAATACTAGACTTGCTGGTGAGCACCATGTATCAAATGGACAAAGCAAACCCACAAAAACAAAAGGGAAACAAAATAAAGTTGCACTTTAAAAAACATTCCACTGTAATGTGTTTTACAGTTTTCAGTGATCCATTTTGGCGCAGACAATATGCCTTATGTGCAATATAACACAACATGCAACATGTGGCACTGAACACCGAAGCGCCACCTGGAGTCACCTAGGTGTACTATTGTAACGGACATAGATGCAGAGGACTATGGACTCCTTTTCTTATTTAGAGAAACCGTTAAAGAGGAAAATGTCGGCATGTACCAAGGGGGATTACATGGGAGCTGATGGGTCATAGCCGCAGCAACGACCGAGCCTGAATGTGCAAGCAGTGTGCTAGTGCAAGTGGCTTACGGACAATGTACACTTAACCATAGCTGGTCTCAACTACAACTTACTACAGACGGTTAGCATACACAATGAGGAGGTTTGATTAAGGAGGTACTGGGGAGTTCATACAAACAGTTTACGGGGTGACGCGCAGATGCAATGACTATGTCAGATTGCTTGTCTCATGTGGATTAGAATTTCTTTAATTAAAACAATCCCCGTGAGTCGCTACATTTCTTTGTGACTGACTGTAGGTGTCACCTCACCTCACCAAAAAAAACACCAAAGAAACCTAAGAGAAGTCCCTCCTCCACCCACACACCAAAGGAAGAAAAACAAACACCAAATCTAAATTTCTCCTCTTAACTATTTTTTTACCAAGTACACTTCTTTTGTTGAATCTGTGAATAATGTGGTTTCAAACAGTTCACTCCCTGTCTTAATCTAGCCGACCCAACTATGTCGTAACTAAGCAAATTCTTGAAACCATGTCAGAGACGGAGAGTACAGATGTTCATGTGAGGAACAGCGTGACCAAGTGCATTGAACAACACTTGCTATAGACCTATTTCATATGACGTCAGCATAGTATTTAGGTCAGTGTGCGTGCAGCTTTGCTACAGGACCACACAGTCACACTGCAAACTCAATGGCTATGAGCAATCTTCATAGAGAAGAGGTGGAATATCTATAAAACCATGCCACCTACAAACAAACCGATTGGCACACATACAGAAAACATATTGAACGAAAAGATTATATTAAAATTATATGGTTAGGGTTCTGCACTTCTACTAATTTTGAATAAAATCGACGTGTTGCACTTCGCATATCGGCAAACTCAACGCATTGTCAATGGCTGTGAGCAATCTTCATACAGAAAAAGTGAAATATCTCTCAAACTACACCACCTAGAAACAAACCGCTTGGCACACATATAGAAAACATATTCAACGAAAGGATTATATTAAATGTATAAGGTTAGGAGTCTGCATTTCTATTAATTTTGAATAAAATCGACGGGTTTCACTGCGTGTATCGGCAAACTCAATGCATTGTCAATGGCCGTGAGCAATCTTCATACAGAAAAAGTGAAATATCTCTCAAACTACACCATCTAGAAACAAAAGTCTTGGGACACATACAGAAAAGATATTCAACGAAAAGAGTATATTAAATTTATAAGGTTAGGGGTTCTGCATTTCTTTTAATTTTGAATAGAATCGACGTGTTGCACTGCACGTATCGGCCAACTCAATGGCAGTTTGCCATCGTTCTGCAGCCAAGGTGCGCACGCATACACAATGTTTACAAACATTGAAAGGGGTCTATACATTAAAAGCTTAGCAGGTGGGGCGGCAGAGAGAACTAGACATACCTGCAAGTCCTCCTGTGGCGCCCGATATCCCAAAGTAGCCGGTCTTGGGTAGTTCTACGTTGTCTGCACGCATGCACAGCTCGTACTGGTTGGGATCCTTCGACAGGCCATTGTGAAACCACACCTGGAGGGACAGTAATTTATTAAAGGCGGCTATAGTGTTGTGAAAACACACCTGGAGGGACAGTACTTTATTAGAGGCAGCTATAGCATTGTGAAACAAGGGTCTGTACACATATGAAGATATGGAATTCAAGGCTATTTCAAGGCTGTTTTGGATATGAATTCAAGGAATTGAATTTAAGGAAAAAACCAACAATGGCGAATGGCAATCAGTGGGGACAGTTTAATGGAATTCAAGGCTTTTCAAGACTATTTACCCAAAATAGGATAAATTCAATGCCTTTCAAGGTCTTGAATTGTGGCAAATGAAGACTTTCCAGGCCCTGAACGGACCCTGTGAAACACCCCTGGAGGAACGGTAATTTATTAAAGGTGGTCAGACCATTGTGAAACCACACTTAGATGAAGTAATTACCTAAGTTTAGTCACGAGCACTCTTTGTCAGGAATATTTTAAACTTTAATTTGGAGTAACTGGTTAAAAATGGCTAACATTAGAGATAGTGGAAGTGAAAATGTTAAATAATTTTAATCGCACACTGAAATGCTGGTGACAGGTTCCATTAAATTGACCTAATATTCCGCATATACAGCAATAAATATTTAATAAGAATACGATTGCCTAAGTTGGACATGTAGGTTAAAGCTGCATAATCCGATAAAAGCATCAAATTTTCTAAACTAAAACAATTATAGGGCCTACATAGAATTGAGCATACACATTTAAATTAGATACTTGTGCATTATTAAGCATTTGTTGCCACATAGAAGGGAATGGTGAGTCAATTTAATAGAACATGTTACTACCACCATGAAGTAAATGGTGGCACTGTTTTTGTATGCTTGCCAAAATTAATTTGGCATATTTGCACTTCAAATATCTCCAAAGTCAGCCATTTAAAATAAACGTTGCTTTAAACTAAAGTACGGTAGATAATAACCAGCAGCCTAATATATTTACCTCAGAAAATGACAGAAACTCAAAACCACCGGACTATGCAACCTTAATACCCTGTAAGATAACTGCAATTGTATTGCCCTGCAACAATGTAAGTTCTTATAGTGCTCGTACGTACAGTAAGCGCTTTCTGGAAGTATTCGATTCTGACGTGGACGGGGTAGGGTTTATTCCTGAAGTCTCGCAGGCAACCTCCAAGTTGTTGGCTCATCCCATCACTAGAAGCAGACAGAATATCTCAGACAGTGGGAGAGCAGCGCCGAACTGGCACCAAGTGCGTCACCATAGAAATGAATCCGGCCAATACGAAATAAGACTGTAGCTTGCGTGTTCTGCTCCGTCGAATAGTACTAGGACTGTAGGAATTCACCAGAATATAAATCAGCTTTTGGCTCCTGCCCATTTGAAATAGCTGGGCCCAGTCAATGAAACTAGGAAATAAGATTAAGAGGAATTAAATTATGTCCTTAGATAATATTATTGATCAAATTCGGAATTAGGAAACTTGACAAAAATTGTACTACCATAGTGTGAATTGTTACGCCCATGAATGAATCCTACAGCTAATAGATTTCACACGTATCAATGGTATTTAGTATTAAAATAAATAAATAATAATAATAATAATAATAATAATAATAGAGCTAACTATAATTTCGATTTCCACCGCCTCATCAACCTACACATACACACTTAGGTAGGTACATCAATATACAGTCAACATGAAATCACATAAGTTGGTTTAAACAAGACTTTTCTGCCAATAGAATTAGCTTTTAGTAATGAATCTGAATGTAAGATTGTACTTACGAATTATGATCGTACATCTGGGTGCCATCGTTCACCATTACCATCACGTACGGATTGTTATGCTAAAAGCAAATCCAGTAGTTAGCTGTAAGTTTCACAATTTTTAATCAGCCAATTTAGGTTTGGAGCTAACAAGGATGAACCATCAGGGAGAACCACTAGCTACATTTAAGGGAAAGAGCGCTTGCTCTCTCCCCGTCCCTCTCTTTTTAATGTTTAATAAAAAAATAATATGGTGTAGCTGTTGACTAAACTTTTATGCTATAGCTACATGAGGACAAAACCGAATGAGTTCAGTGCCCACTTAGTGTGGAGTAGTGGAATAAGGAAGACAAATTGTCCACGGTTAAAATTTCCCCCGCTTAATTAACGAACGCAATAATTTTGTTTGTTTGTTAAAGATGAGGTTTGGAATTGCAGTAGGATGACACCTTTTATATTAATGGTGTTAATTTTATTTTTATATGTGGGAAAATGAAAAAGCACCTGTCCGTCATTGTCGAATGAATCCATGAAGACTCCAAGTCCTTTCCACTTGTCCACGTTTCCGAAAACGGGCCCATCACCCCCTTTCTCCTCTGTGAACCAGATGGCCTGTAAGCATGGAGAACATAATCAACCACTACAAAGTGCACAGCGGATGCCATTTTGCCAGCCATTAAAAACATTAATCCAAATGATAAAGGTGCATTATTTGTTTGTGCTGGCGTGTGTACGTTTAAATGTTCGTCACCGGGACGGACACCATGGGTGATGAACATTAACACACTTCCAGTCGCTAAAATTTCAGATGAAATCAATTTTCTTTTTCTTTTAGTATCGGTAATTATGTTCTTATACTTATAGATGCTTCAGGAACCAACAATGCTTCTTATCAGAGTTTATTGACTAGAATTTGTCCATTCAATACTAGCGGTGAGAAATGTCACATTTTGGGTTAATATTTCGATGGGGTTATTAGAAGACCAATTTCTGTAACATTTTCAGTCTTTAAATAAACAATACCAAGTTGCCAAAGGTATGTCTCCTATCCATAAACTATCTGTTAGATAAAAGATATGCACAGAAAGATGTGCTTACATAACATAAAATGTAGGTACCTGCGATCTTTCCAATAACATATTTGAATAGATTTTGAATCCCAAGAAAGGGAAGTGTAAAAAGACATGCTATTACTCCATCTGGTGTTAAAGCTTGTGCTGTATTAACCTATAGACAACACAGCAATTCCTCCTGATTAAATCTTCAAACTAACCAGTCCGTCAGCACCAACACGTCCACGTCCACTGATCCTAAACATTACATCCACCTCCCAGTCAGGGTTCTCGTTCATCATCTTATTCCAAGCGTGACCTAAGTTAGGATATAAGAACACTTCATCTAAAGCACTCATAATCAATTCGTCAAATAAGCACCGCTTTACTGTAACTGGATTTCATCGGTAAATTGTGTTTGTGTGAGTGTGTGAGTGGGGGGGGGGGGGAGGCCACGTCTTCATGCGTGTGTAATATGTTGCATAAATGTTTGCAGATCAATGCCATTCCGAGTGCGCCATTGATTATAAAAACATTTGCATAAAGTATTAAGTCTGACTCCAGACACTACTTTACGACATAATTAATTACCATAGTTTATCACATCACTAAATATAGATGAGTAATAGCTCACATTTCTTAAAAGACCCCGAATCATGTATATATTAGAAAATTGGACAGTGCTCTACTCGACTTCATTGAGGCCATTGGTTTTGGCTGTGAAAATAATGGCTTACAGTTCAGTGGTACATCTATCATCAAAAACGTGCTTTAATAGCAAAGAGTTAGAAATAATTGAATCGACTAAATATACCAAGTTGCAACACTGTCGATCACTTACCTTTCTTGCTTCTAAGTGAAGGAGTAATCCTGATGGATTCATCACTGGCAATTGCATCTGAAACCACAAATCACCATGTTTAATCTATGTTTGTGTAGTTCTGCGTTAAAAAACATTCTTGTACATATCTTGTAAATGTGATGACAGTCGACAAGTTGAGGCTATACTGCCTTGGTTTTATAACAGATGTATATGCCTGGTTTCCAGTAATTAATCCTGAAGGATTTAATGCACTGAAAGCTGTGCTAACATAACATGACATGTAGGTGTCTGCAATCTCTCCAGTATCGTATTTTAGTATATATATATATATATATATATATATATTAAACATGTGTATAAAGTTCTAAAGTTTTGACTTGCATCCTTCAAGAATTTTGATGTTGAAAATTATGATCATCTTCTCAAAGGCATGTGGCACGGTAAACAGAACGTTCCACATACTGACATAGGTTTCTTCCATGGCTAAACAAACTTAATAGTAATACTGTCCTTCCCTAGATTGTCACCAAACGTTGCCAATAGCAGGTTTCCTTGTCTAAGAGTTATATCTACATAAATATATGTAGAGCTCTTTTCCAAAACACGATAAGCACCAATCGAAAAAAAAGGGTTTGCAATGCCAATACCAAGTTCATGTTTTGGAAAAGAGCTCTTCATATAAAGAGCTCTTCATGCATTTATATGCCGTCCTGATACGACCTTAGATTTTGCTAGGACGTAAAACAACAACAAACAAACTGTATTTATATATGTGAAGAGGTCTTTTCCAAGACACTATCTAGAAACTTGGCATTGGCATTGCAAACACACTTTTTGGATTGGCGCTTATCACGTTTTAGAAAATAACTTCATATAAAGAAGTGCATAAAGTTGTAAACGTTTTTACTTGTTTCCTTCAAGAAGAATTTTGATGTTGGAAATTATGTTCAACTTCAAAATATTACAACCATCTTAATTTCTATCCTAAATCAACAATTCAAAAAGGAGATTGTAGGGGGACATGTGGTCTACATCATGAGTCATTGAGTGTGGGTAAAGTAGGGGAATATCTCAAAATATACCTATGAAAAGACAGAAATACTAGTTAGGTACACGCATAGTCGTGGGGGCGCCACCATCGTGATGCATCTAAAATAGTGTGTATTCATGAAGTGCATGTTTTGTACATGCCCACAACTAGTTCTGTGGGAATATTTGCTGAGGTATTTCCGGTTTTGAAAATAGTTTTGATTCAGCTATATTTTGATGTGTTGTTTATGAAATTTTGTCGATTTTGACTACTGAAGAATTGACTTTGAAATGTTCAATCTGATAAAAAGGAAGGTACAGCACCATTAAACTGAATTCTAAGATTCATGAGACATTGTTTCATATGAAATGGGTCACTCTGGTCAGCTGATATCACCCGTGAATTTCAAGCACCCTTCCAAAAATATACAGTGTAGGTTGTTCTGCAACCATGATAGCTTTAAAACCGTTTCTATTTCAGGAATTTTGACTGCAGCATGTGAAAAAGCACCCCAAAATACCCCTAGATACAAATCATCATTGTCCTAAGTGCAATCATTAAGAATATATCAACATTTTTCATCAAATTCTATTCACAAAAGTTGGACCTAATTACTTCACCATTGTCATACAAATCCTATTAGGTACGCGCGTAGTCGCTGGTGGGGTGGGGGGCACCATAGCGATGCATTCAAAATAGTGTGTTTCCATGAAGTACATGTATGCTTTGTACATGCCCACAACTAACTTACTCCCTGTGCATCCTCTGTGGGAATATTTGCTGAAATACTTCTGGTTTTGAAAATAATTTTGATTCAGATACATTTTGATGTGTTTTTTATTGAATGTTTCTGATTTTAACTCCTGAAAAATTGACATAGAAGTTTTCAATCTGGCAAAAAAGAAGGTAAGGCAGAAAGAAGTAAACTGAATCTTAAGGCCATCAACCAATTTCTCGGACCTTGTTTCACCAGGCAATAGAGTAGCTTGTGACAAAAAATTCAGAAAAGTGTCATCTATATTTACGAGCAAAGCGAGTCCCACACAGCTGGGGGCGTGGGCACTATAAGCCCCGCGAGAAAATTATGAATTTCAGGGCCATTTCAAGACAACCAGGGACTACTTTGCTTTACCTGAACAGTCATTTTTCTTTGGAAAAATATCCTCTTACTGCCTTACAACCCATCATGGGTTGTAAGAGGATACTTTTCCAAAAATTAAATCCTGTATCAGCATCAAGGGTACTTCACTTGTTATTATGGTAAAGCTCCTTCTGAATCTGGCAGTAAATTAATTGATATATTTTATGTCAGAAGGACCCCCTCCCCCACCCCCCGTGGTTTTCTTTACATCTGATTTACACAAATCTCAGAAATTACTCTTGTGACCAAGAACAAAAAATCAGAAATCCGCCGAAAATCTTAAATTTATCATCCCTGTTCACATGAAATGGGTCACTCTGGTCAACTGTTTTCACCCGTGAATTTCAAGCAACCATCCAAAAATATACAGTATGGATTGTTCTGCAACCATGATAACTTCAAAACTGTTTGGATTTCATAAATTTATATTGGAGCATGTGAAAGACCACCCCATGATACAAATTGTCATTGTCCTATGTGAAAGCATTAAGAATATATCAACATTTTTCATCCAATTCTATTCACAAAAGTTGGATTTGTTGGCCTACCCTAATTACCTCACCATTGTCATACAAACCCTATTAGTACTAGTAGGTATGTCCACTCGCTCTATAGGCGTATAGGACAAGGCCTAAACACACCGATTTTTGCTCAAGTTTGGCCTGTTGAATCTCCACAAATAATGTATACACATGCTTGAAATATTGCTGAATGAATAAAACAATCTTTCTACCTTCCATCTCTGTCCTTATTGTGTGAAAGAGTGTGATTGATTTACTCCTGTAGTATCATTTCCTTTGCCTGTATTGCCTTTCAAACCATGTGCAGCCATCTTTGGAAAGTGACCAGACTGGTGATAATTTGGTAGTCCCCAGTAAGCTGGTCACTGTCCTTCCGAGGCTCAACCAATCGGAATGAACCATATATCAATAGAAAGCTATGACCTTGACCTATGAGGTAGTGTGAGTTGTGTAGCAGTGCATTATGCCTTGTATTTAAAAAAATAGGTTAAAGTTACATATCCATTTTGACACTTAATAAAAAATTAAGCTGTGATCGGTTCTCAAAGAACTATATATAATTAAATAGAGGAGAAACCAATCTTTAAAATAATGTATAACATGACGTGGAAATATCGTCCTCGGAAAGACCATTTACAAAAACAGCACGAATCTCACACATTTTTAAGACAATTGTGACTCACCATAGGGTGTGGGGATAGGGGTGGGCAGAACTGACACATCTGCCTTGCGTGACTCCACTTGACACTTAATAACATATTAGGCTGTCATCAGTTCTCAAAGAACTATATATCATTAAAAAGATGAGAAATCACCCTTTAAAGTGATATTTAAGATAACCTGGCTATACAGCTCTCGGAAAGTCCATTTACAAAAACAACACAAATTACACACATTTTTAAGACAGTCATGACTCACTGTGGGGAGTGTGAGTGGGAGTGAAAGTGGGGGGAACTAACACCTCTGTCTGGTGCAGCTGCTGCTTTCACACCTCGGGGTCACTCATAGTGGGCTGCCCGAGCTGAGTATCTCCTGCTTGTCCCTCATCACTGTTTATAAAGCTGGTTGTTCAGTACATTGTAGTCAATTTAAGCACTTTTCTTTGTGCCTTATTTTGCCTGTACATTGCTAACTGATGGCAGAAGTGATTATATACAATAATTTCAACAAAAGTCCAAATTTGATATTTTTGGGATATTTTCATTTCACAAATTTAGCAAAATGCCATTTTCAAGGCATATCATATTTTCTTTAATACTATGTTTTTTGGCTAGAACTAAAATACACCTGATAAATGTGGTATAGACAATGGGTCTACCAAATATGAGCTGTATTGTCAAGTTTTAATTTGATGAGTTTAAAAAAATAGCAATTTGAGTTATTTGCACAAACAGCCAAAATATGTCTTTTCAATGTGCCATATCTCATTTTCTAATACAGCTAGAGTCTTGAAATTTAGCATGTCATTTTGATTTGACACAAGGTGTATTCCCTGCAAGTTTCACGTGATTTGGTTAATTAAAATGAGTGGGTGTACCTACTATTAGAAATTGGTGCCTCATTTGCCACTCTTAGAATCATCATAACTTTGGTTCTATTGAAGATATTGAGATAATTTTAAACCGTTCTGAGCTCTGGTTTAGTCTAGCTACCTAACTATCATAATTGTAAGCCATTATGATTTATTTAAATTTTTTAATGTATCATACCTATACTAGTTTCAATAGTTGCAAAGAGGCAATTGACAAACTAGAAGTGAGAGTCAGATTCTTTAAATAGATCATATGCCGATCACAAGTTGATTGACCATGGGGTGACACGACCTAGACATACACCTCCAACGAATTTTCAAGAAGCTCAAATTAACCACTTATGCTAACACAAACTAGAAACAAAGACCCTATAACACTAAGACAGCTCACTCAGCCTGTACTGTGTAATCAAGAGAATAGCCAGCGTACCAAGTGGTGGTGGGTTTGATCATTTTGATAGCATTGGAATGTCAGAAGAAACCCTGATGTCGCTTGGTAGGTGTGTGGTGGGAGTGTAGGTGTGTGTGCTGAGGGTTTAGGTGTGTGGCAGTTGTGTAGGTTTAGGGATGTGGTGAGGGTATAGGCATGTGGTGGGGGTTTAGGTGTGTGTAGGTGTGTGTGGTGGGGGTTTAGGGACGCTAAAGATTGTGAGGTGCCGCTCTGCAAGACCCCTACAACTCCACCACACACCCACCTCCACCACACACACCGTCAACCCCCACCACACAGAATGTGTGTATGGTTGCAGGGGTAGGTGGGGTGGAGAGGGTAGCAGTAGTGGTGGGAGTTCTATAGGAGTAGCAACATGCAACCAGTGGTGCCCCCCCCCCCCCCCCCTGCTTACATCAAGGAGGGGTCGGAGGTTGTGAGGTGTGGTGTGAGAGTGCCGACTGAGGTGGGTGAGGGAGTGCAGGGGGAGGAAGAGGGAGTGAGGGGGAGTAATCAGAGAGGGATGTGTGGTGTGAGAGCGCCGAGTGAGATGGGTGAGGAGAGGGAGGGGGAAGGAGGAGGGAGGAGGGAAGAGGGGGGAGGAAGGGTGGTGAAGCCCGGAGGAGAGAGGGTCGGAGGGAGAGGGAGAGCGCGGGGGAGGGCAAAGGAATGAGGGAGTGTGGGGCAGAGCGAGGTAAGGACCAGGCAGTAGGTGCAACAAGGGCCAAATCCAAATGACAGGCAATCTCTCTTTTTTTAATTTTAAACTCACCCTCTTGCCTTGTAGGCCTTTACATGTGAAACACCAGCCAGCAGCCGGGCTGATCAAACCCACAAGATGGCACCGCAAAATTTACATCACCATTGGAGAGATAGGGAGTGAGCTGTCTTAGTGTTATAGGGTCATTGCTAGGTACATCAAATCCCGCTTGGGGTGCTGCGGTATAGCTATCTCCACTACTGCAGCTGAACTATGTGACCTGGTTTCTATATGCCTATATTCAGAGGCGCTCTTTAAAACCCATTCACAAATCCTATGCAAATGAATTGCCATGCAGGATGACATCAGAATTGACCAATCACAACCTTATTTACATCTGGGACAGTTTCTAGTGCTTTAGGGGATACCTCATGGTTTTAGAAGCTGTTGAAGTCAACCACTGTTGAAAAAGTCATAGAACAGATAAGTAAAATTCGAAAATCATTCTAGTAGTCTGACAATCCTCAATATTTAGTTAGTTATCTTTCATTTGATACCTGTATTGTGTATGTCTCCATTTGCTTAGACACTACGGTGCTTATAAATTTGTGTGTGCATCGGCCCACGGTGGTGGCTGCTGGCGCTAAATTCCCGTCATTTTCAGCATGCAGAAAAATGCAGATTCAGGGGTTTAGTTGCGCTCACATTGTGGTGAATCTACAGGTATTTTGAAGTGTACTAAATTGCACAGGTTTCAGTTTTTGTTAGATCAAAATCCATAAAGAATTGACAGAACTGCAGCTTTCTGAAGTTTAAGTTAATTCTGTAATGGGAAATTCCCGCCATTTTCAGTGTGCACAAAAATGCAAATTGTTGTGAATGTGCGCCTATTTTGAATTGTACTAAATTGCACATGTTTAGGTTTTTCTTTGATCAAAATCCATAAAGAATTGACAGAACTCTATATATATATATATACATATATATATATGAGTCAGCCTCACGAAAACGGGCCAATCGGTGGTCAAGTGAAGATGTCGGCATCGCAATTCTTAAAAGTGTAGTGCATTTCTTTGTTTCATATTCAATTATCCTAGAAAGAAATCAGGTTGTTTTATTTTCTCGACCTTTACATTCAGGATAAATTTAAAGACTTTCCAACACCTCTCTCAATGCTAAATCATAATTATCCTGATCGACGCCGACATCAAATGATCGACGCCGACTACTTTAACAGATGTCGGCATCGCAATTCTTAAAGTCTCATACATTTCTTTGTTTTATATTATATTATCCTAGAAACAAATCAGGTTGTTGTACTTTCTCGACCTTTACATTCAGGATAAATTTAAAGGCTTTCCAACACCTCTGTCAATGCTAAATTATAATTATACCGAACGACGCCGACATCCAAGCTCGACGCCGACAACTTCCACCAATTGGCTTCTTTTCGTGATCCTGACCCATATATATATATATATATATATATATATATATATATATATATATATATATATATATATATATATAGTATAGTTATACGAATCTTACCTGGGTATAGATGATGGATAACTGTTGTTTTCCCGAGGTACAAGCCTCGGGTAGATGTTGGCTAGGGAGAAGGAAGCACGTCAGGAACCAGCAATCTTTACCTACTTATTCAGGATAAAAATGATCTTAGACTCAAATGGATACTTTAATGTTTTCGTCTTGGCACAAGCAAACATGATAGATGTGGCAGGGTGTGGAGGGTGGGCCCTAGCCAACATCTAACCGAAGCTTGTACCTCGGGAAAACAACAGTTATCCATCATCTATACCCAGGTAAGATTCGTATAACTATACTATTTTACCTCGGTACTACGCCTCAGGCTAGCTTCAGGCTAGGGAGAACTTTACGTAACTTCATTTTTATCCTTAATTCATTCATAATCAAAACCATCATAGTTTTTTACATTTCATACAGTATTCACTGAGATCCATAGCAGTCGTGCTTTGGAGACCATGGCTCCTCGTGTCGAATGGGAAGCGTAGCGTCCCGTGTCCACTCCTGCTGCCTTCAGGACAATAATGGTCCATCGTGCCAGAGTGTCTCTTGAAATACCTTTGTGTGGTTTAATAAAACTCACCAACAATTGTCTTGAATTCCTAATAACTTTTGTCTTGGATAAATAAACCCGTATGGCAGACACTACACACAGTTGTCTGTCATCCGGGAAACTGGTCAAATGCACTGTAGATAATGGATCCCCTGTGCGGTTTGACTTTAACAATTGCTGTAAATCAAACGTCGCCTCCTTGCGATCTATCTCCAAACCATCCAATGACAATGCTACAATCGTTTGTCCTCTGTGTCCAGTAACTAACAGCAATAATACTGCTACCTTAAATCCTAGTTGTTTCAAATCCAAATTCCTATTACTAGGCCAACTCTTAAATAGTGTGAACACAATTGACACATCCCAAAACCTATTATATTTTGGCTTTGGAGGGTTTCTTTCGTAAACCGATCTCAAAAACCAACAAACCACTTGGTGTTTCCCAATTGTCTGTCCATCAATTCGGGGAAGTATAATGGATAAAGCGCATCTTGCTGCATTCAGCGCTCCAAACCCCAACCCCTGATCTTCCAGCATCCTTAAAAATCTAATAACTTGTGCAATTGTAGGCTTCATTGGCTTTACCTTCATAAGCAAACAATGAAGCCCCCATTTCTTCAAATAACTTGAATATAACTTAACAGTTCCTTTCCTCCAAACATGGGAAGTTAATCTCTCCTGAGTAACCTTATCTAACCCAAACTGTTGCAAATATTTGTTGAAAAACGGAATTCCCAGAGGTGTATTATTTACACGTCTCCGTGAATCTTCCATCGGCCTTGTGGGAATCGTATAGGTTCCTTGGCTCCGGGGGCCACTCCTACTAACCATGACTGCATGTCCCAATCTGGAACTATCAGTCTCCTGATCTTCATTGCTACTCCTTTGATTTGAGGAAAAACTGACAGCCATGGAAGTTTGCGTAGCCCTATCTACTTGTTCCCTGGAGGGGGGAACGGCTTGGTAGGAGGAAACTCCCTCCTGAATGGTCGATTTCCGTCGTTCCAGCCGAATGACTGGCGCTGACCCCGACCTCTGGGCTGGAAAGTCAGTCCCGACCTTCCTCCTCTGGCAGGGGACCGACGAAAATCCACTCGAGCTCTACGAAACTGAGTGTTGGGTTCCACCGGCTTACCTTTGTCTAAATTCTTGCCATACTTTGCTTCAGCCTCCACTCCCTTGAAGAGATACTGGAGCTGACCGCCAAACATCTTGGTTTTGTCCAACGGTTTTCCCTTTATCGGCTTGGGAGGAAGGAAAAGAGTATATTCCTTCCCATCATTGTCCACAATTTTCTTGGACCTGGCTACCTCCCTACCAGCCTCGGTACAGACGGCCTTGAAGACATTCTCAAACCGTCTACTCGAAATATAGTTAGCAGCAGCCGTTAACATGCCCAGACCCTTATCCATGGTTCTGGCCAGCGAAGAGAACTTATTCTCAGTTTGCATACGATTGGCCACTGGAGCAACCGCTGTTAAGGCCCCAAGCACTGCCTTGTGAACTGTGAAAAGAGTCAACTCAAACCTTTTCCTCTCCTCATTCAGATGAACCTCGTTGTCCATCTCCTTCACCTGCGAATGAGGAACACCTTTAATCCCCGTCAGCTGTACACCCAGCCTGGTGATCACTTCGGCCGGTTTGAAAGTATTAAAGTGTCCCTTAATAGTTTCTCTCATTATGGTTGTTGTAAGGACTTTCTTAGCTTTTTCTTTTGCGCATTTCTTGCGCACTTTGCCACCTATCTTTGCAAACAACCCCACTCGGTCAGTCTCTGAATCTGATTCCGTTGTAGATGAATCATCAGAAGAATCTGAAGAAGAATCTTTCGTCTTCTTCTTTTCTTAGTCTTCCTTTTCTTTGTCTTCTTTTTCACCACCTTCTTCCTTGCCTTTGTGTAGTCGTCTCCTGACGAGACCACTGCTTTCTTGACTTTCTTCTTTTTAACCCGGCGCATTGGGTCCGAAGATGAATCATCATCCCCTGACAACTCCTCTTCCCCACCAACTCTTTCCTCGTCCGAGTCAGTCTCTGGAGGAGGTGACCTTTTCTTTTGACGAAAAGTAGCCTGGTCACGGTTAAGGAGCTGTAACTCCAACATCTCCATCCGGGCTTCCCAATCCAGTGGCGGCACTCGCAACACCCACCGAATCACAACTGTCGTCCGGATCCGACATACCATGCGTCCCGGGCCGAGGCGACGGAGGAACCGCCAACACCTGCCCCTCATCGGACTCATCCGGTGGGCGACCTTCTGCGGCAGCTGGTGCGACCGTCTTACCGCGCTTCGTGGCCATCAGAAATCTGGAAACAATCGAACGAGAGTTACCAAACAGTCATGGCGCATAGACTAAATGTCATGAAAGATTAATTTAATAACCATTGTGCATCTAGTGGTGTAGTAAACCGTTTTGAACTGTTTCTACACAGGCGTGGATAAGCTAATTTTGTCGTAGGTCGGTGTGAACCAAACCAAACGAGGGGTAGGGACCAGTAAACCGGTACCCTCCCACACTCTCTGTTCCGCAAGTTGGAGAAAATGCTACGAAACTCGGAGCGTACGCCTAACTATGGGGAGTCTATAAAAGAAACCCAAGATTATTTCCAACGCGAATCCATAAAAGAGACCGCGGAAATAATCCCAAAAAGTCAAATGAGGCTCCGTTCGGCAACGGCCAGCTTTTTGAAAAATATTACCTGTGATGTGGCAACCACCAACACCGACATACCAACATAAAAGTAGCTACTACTCTAAGCTAACTGCTTAATAAATTAAAAATAAATAAACGAATAAATGACAAATGGTTTGTAGAATAAATATAATAAACTATCTGTAGCGCTAAAACTTAGCAGGAGCAAACCGAATTCGGTTCCAAACACCCTTTACGGGCCTCGCTCCTCCGCCGACAAGGTCCTACCGGCACATATAATGTACGTGAAAAACTCCAAAAAACACCACGAAATGCACAATTGATTCCTACAACCCCTACGGGTTCAAAACTATAAACAAGCAATAGTTATTCTAGTATATTCTTGGGTTTAAGTCTTAACCACGCTATATTATAGCGATAATCGAGCCGGCAAGAAATAAACAAAATGGCGAACCCAACTTCAGCGTACCGGCTCAAACGGTTTGACGCTAATAATTACTTTAATAAATCCGCCAATTTAATAAAAAAACTACCCTCTAAGACTCCACAGGTCTTAACAATCACTCCTGTAACAAATAAACTCCAACTTACTGCGAATAACGTAGTTATTTGTCGATAAAGACCGCTGTCACCTCGCACACGTCTTCACAGTGCGAGATCCATATGCTAATTGCTGGTTCCTGACGTGCTTCCTTCTCCCTAGCCTGAAGCTAGCCTGAGGCGTAGTACCGAGGTAAAATATATATATATATATATACATTTCAAACAAATTTACACGGGTACATGTTTTATTCCCAGATATGGGTGACTCAAGTTCGGGGGAAATTGAAATATCTAGAACTAATGATGCCAACATGTCCAAGATCTCGACTGTTGGTGTCTGTTCCAAATATGGTTATGAATTACATGGAATCAAGTTCATATCCAACGAAGATTTTCTAACAACGCTTCAAAATATGATCCCAGAAAATATTACGCATCAGGTAATATATGAGATTTACACACAGATGCCGAAAAAGAAAGACAAACAAACCCTTTCAGTTATGTGGCAGGACGTGAAGAAAGCTTTCGGAGTGGCGTATAGAAGAGACTTGTCCGATATTCCAGACACGTATATCCGGGCATAATTTGAACATGTTAAACGTGATCATATCTGCTTGACTGGTAAAAGAAACCTGGTTGCACTAACAGAGTATGTGACAAGCCAATGGTATCTCCCAGCAATGAAAGGCACTGCTAAGAGGAAAACTGACCATGAGAGGGCAACAGAACCAGTCCCAGAAGCTGCCAGATTTGATATCTTTGTTAACCAGGTGGAAAAGGAGTACCTAAAAAAATTTGCAAAAGAAAATTGCCACCTGAAAACCAGAGTTGCCAACCTGGAAGAAATCAACACAATACTTGAAATAGAAAATAATAATCTAAGAAATAAAAAAAAAATTTGGAATCCCAAAAGAATGAATCAGGCATTAAAGCGTAAGGACAAATCAGCTGCTTCTTGGATTAAAAAATATCAAGAAGTGAAACCGAAAAGCAGTGTTGTAACAAAATTACAGCAGCAAAATGAGGTGCTACGTGAATCTCTCAAGCGAATGAAATTAGCAAAATAAAAGCAAACAATAAAATATAAGGCAAAACATCAGGCTATGCATCCAGACTATAAAGGTCTATCAAACACCCTTTCTTCACAAATTGAAAATAAGGCCAATGAAGTGAAATGTTTGAACAAAGAGGTACAGTTTTGGCAATATGAAGCAACAGAGGCAAAAGACATACTTCAAGAATCATCAATCAATGTCATTGAAACTCAGGAACATAATGTATGGTTCAATTCGTGAGGCGTGCTACCATCTTCAGGATTATGGGGTATCGCAGAAACAAGTTTCAACAGCTTTAAAACTTTGTGAAGAGTGTAAAACTGTAACTGGAAAAGAATTGGCTGGTCCACTACCTAGTTACGGGGCACAACATTATTTTTTCTACTGAAATGAAGGCAGTATCACAACAACAAGTGGCATATGCTGTGAAAGACAAGCAAAACATTATATTAAAATATGACGGAACAACCAAAAAAGTTGGACACCTAGTAGAAACAGGTTGAAACTGAACTAGGCCACAATTTAATAATAGGACTTCGGCAGCAAAGTGGGGGCACTGCAAAGGAGTACATCTCAACAATAGCTGATAGTATTGCAGCTGTCGAAAATTCATCAGATGGAAATACTGTTGACAAATCCAAAATCATTAACACCATGACAGATCTATGCAAAACAAATGACTCTGTTGACAACAAGCTCGAAGAAATATTAGGAAGAAAAGTCAATCATTCTCGTTGTGCAATGCACCCACTTGATGGCATGGCAAAGGAATGTGAAAAAATCATAAAGGCCTTTGAGAATTCCGAAAATTTCAGTAACTTTAAGCTGGATGATAAATACCCATTCTCTCACTGTGGCGAATCAAATACACAAGCGACCATACGATGCACAGCAAAGCTGTTCTATGACCCCAAATTCAATTGTGATGAGATGCTGGTCACTCATCTTAAGGCAAGTGGAACAGTCCCTTCAGAATACCTGAATAAACCTGTTCTGTATTATCGGTTTGTTGGGAATCGATTCCATCTCCTCTTTTTAAATGCTGCCCTTCGATAAAAGAGTCTTTTTTCAATTTGTCTGCCCTCCAGGAATTGTTCTTCAACAGAGTCTAGTGAATTCTTTGAAGATCGACATTCTCAGCATATCAACAAGAGCGCTTGGCCTCATTGGCAAGTTAGTAACTGGTCCTTGGATGCGATTAGTTGAGAAGACTATTTTGGAGATGAATACACATTTTGCAGAGGCCAGGGAGAAGCTAGGCACATGGTCAGTTTGTTTGTTGTTGTCTTACATCCTAGCAACAGCCAAGGTCATATCAGGACGGGTACCGACTTGTGACAGTGCACGCTCATGGTGACTTTATAGTGCTGCCCCACTGGAAGACCAGGCCGCCAGTACCATAACCTGATATCCCACTCAGTCACATTATCCTGACACTGAGCCAACCAGTCCTTGCCCTATCATAATAATATAAATTTTTACGTCATTGGTTTGACTCGACCAGGGTTCGACCCCACAATCTACCAACATGGGAGACGGACGCTCTAACTCATTCGACCCACATGGTCAGAAGATGCCACTTGCTTGATAGAACAAAACCATTTTCAAAGACATTCCAATCAAACAAGACATTGTCTTGGAGTCGCTTCTCAGACCAACTGCCAATAACTTCTCCAGGATCTCTGCGCTGCATGCCTACGACTAATAGATCGCCAGCTAAGTTCACAGCTACCTGGGGGTTCTTTCTGGGACCCTGATGAACGCCTGATTCAACAGTCTCAGTCATGCAGTGCAACACATATCAGTGGTGAACGCAGGCTATATACCGTGCACAAAATGCAACACCAAGGCACATTGAATCTATGGTCATGTTTAAGGTCAACAGAATGGGTACCTGGTTGACTGAGTTAAGCGAATCGACAAAGAACGTAGTATTTAAGCAAGCAATTAAAGGGGCACAAAATATTAGCCAGGAAGAGAAAGATCTTAAGAAGAAAATCCAAACAGAAATACAAGAAAAACTGAAACAGTCATGTCAAAAACTACAAGATAAAGAGGACACTGCAAGAGAAAAAACTTAAATGTGAGCAGGCATTTCAAAAGGGAGGTTTATGGCAGTCACCAACAGATATAAGACAACAATACAACTGGCTTAGCAAGCACAAAGGATTATTAAAGTCAGAGATTAACATCAGGATGAAAATTTTGAAAGGTCAACTTGGACCAGGAGAAAGGGTGAACATTTCAAAGGCATCAGTGAGTGACCTCAAGGGAAGCCTTGAAAAGCTGATGGCTGCTGACATCCAGCAGAGGTAGATGATCTATATGAAATTATCTCTGCTCCTCACACACTGATTGGCCTTTCCTTTGTACAACAATGGATTGAGGATGGGCAAAGATCTTGGTGGGATGGACAAATAATTGAATTTTTGAGTGCCACAAATGAGTTTAAAGTTGTCTATGACAAATCTGAGACTGCTTGTTATCTAACCTCTGACGAAATCATAACCGACATTATACAAGGAGACTTAAAATTGCACCAAGTTTCAACGTCAACTTTTAAGGCCAAAGTATGCCCATCCTGATATGACCTTAGATGTTGCTAGGACATAAAACAACAAACAAACAGCCTAAATATATCGCTTTTAATTCTAGCACATTTATCAAACATTTCAGAACAATATTTTTAAACCAATTACTTAAATATAATTAAATAGGTCAACAATCGTAAAGTTAAATTAAGTAGGTCAAGTTATTCAGAGGTCTAATATTATAGCGGTGGGAAAAGGACCAGTTCGGGTGAATATACCGGTATTACAACAATGTGCAACAACTGAACACGTTGAATGTATACACCGCTTAGCTTTTTGATTGTGCCAATTAGGTTAAGAGGATAAAGTGACATAACAGAATTACTGTCATACTGTATATAATATTGGAAGTGGTTACGTGTAAGTTGTATTACTGAGATTTTTTTTATGAATCTACAAATTATGTTGTAAGTAATTATTGTGGTAATTGGCCACGAGGGCCAGCCGCTATGAGGCGTCGCCTCGGTAGAGCTTTCATCACTTTTAGGTAAGCTATCGAGAGAGCAAGACGTCTACAGGAGCAGCTCCAGCCACCAGACGGACAGCGAGACGTAGTCCTGCACCGGACACTGGGCGAGCCGGGGCAGGGGCGCCACCGGACACCCGACTGGTAAGTAGACACCCATTCAAGGTGTGCCGCCACTGACGAGGCCTGAGGGCTCCGGTTTACACACAAAAAAAAAAGAGACGGGCACTCCCCGTTCCTCACTGCTCTAGCACTGGGGTTCCCGGCCCCCCTCCATGGGATCTCCCCACAAAGTGGGAGAGGAGAATTTATTCTACCTCTATCTAGGGGGCCATGGGCCTAACTGCACACCACCCACCTACACCCCAAGGCCGGGCTGGTTACAAGGGACGCGTGACCTAGAGGCTCAAGAGGTCGGAAGCCAGGAAATTGGAGTTAGAGGCCGAGATCCGAGACCGACGGGCGGGCTACTCCATAAACTGGGCACAGGGGCACGAGATATGTCAAAACGACACTGGTAGAGGCAGGGGTGGATATGACACAATACACACCCTATACCTGCAGACATGCCACAACAAGTGCAGCGACGAGGAGACAAGTCCCACTGACCACCATCCTGCAGTCAACCGGCCAGTAAATGACATTACAAAAGTAACTGACCTGATCCCAAGCATATGGGAGCAGGGCTGAGAGCCAGCACCCAGAAAGGCTACAAGCTGGGGTAGTTTTATAGTGTAACCAAGGTAGTCACAAAGGTAGAAGGAGAGAATGTGAACAAACAAGATGAGAGAAAAATAAAAAAAGCCTGAAACCAAAATGCATATGGTTAAGAGTTATTTTTCATAAAGATTGCAAATAAAACACAATGATCACAGCCAATCAGTAGCAATACAAAGGAGCAGCTGGCCCTCATGGCCAATTACCACAATAATAAAAGATTATGCTATTAACATGCAGCAGCATAGAGATTCTTATGGTAAGAAGGGCCATGAGGGGCCAGCAGCCCACCCGGTTATATGTATAACCCCCCCATAAAACAACTGCATGACGGTGATCAAAATACTACAAAAAATGATGAAAGCTCCACCGAAGCCACACCTAGTAGCCAATGGCCCCTCGTGGCCCTCCTTACCATAATAATCTGTATTCTATATTATGAATTATGTTGTAAGTCATGTGTGAATTCCAGGATTAAGTGTGGTCTTTAGAGTTTTAGTAGTCGTTTTAAATAATAGTATGTGTAGTGGTCTGCACTGACCTCTCAGGCAAGTAACCACATAGACAGGTAGGCGTGGGGAGTGTGTTGATATCAGGGAGCCTAGGTGGTGTAATGGTTAGCACACTGGCCTGGAATGCAAAGAGATGTGGGTTCGAGTCCCGCTCTAGGCACAGTATTTCCCATTTTCATCACCCCCACGACACTGGTTGCCGTGATCAGGATCCTGTACAAGCTTTGCGCTGTATGGTTGTTGAACCTAACCTGTGTTAGTGCATTGCCTGTATGTATGTAATTGTAAGCATTACAAGACTTACAATTCCAGGGGGACGAGTGTAGTGGTCTGCACTGACCTCTCAGGCAAGTAACCACATAGACAGGTAGGCGTGGGGAGTGTGTTGATATCAGGGAGCCTAGGTGGTGTAATGGTTAGCACACTGGCCCGGAATGCAAATAGATGTGGGTTCGAGTCCCGCTCTAGGCACAGTATTTCCCATTTTCATCACCCCCACGACACATGTAAATAATGTTTGAATTCACGGTTGCCATGGAAATCCACATTTTTTTGTGATATATAAATTTGTTATATCAGCTTTGATAAGCTGAGGTGATTTGCCATACCAAGAATCACCTTCATGTCAAGTTTGATCAGGAACTGACCATTAATAAAGAAATTACAGTATACTGTCATATCATAGGTGGGTATGATTGTATCACGGTTGCCATGGAAACCCACATTTTCTGTGATCTAATTTTTTTATACCAGTTTTGATAAGCTGAGATGATTTCCCTTAGCAAGAAGAATCTTGGTATCAAGTTTGATCAGGATCAAACCATTAATAATGAAACTGCAGTTGTCATATTGTAGGTGGGCATGATTGTATTATGGTTGCCATGGAAACCTAAATTTGTCTGTGATCTAAAATTTGTATCTCAGTTTTGATAAGCTGAGGTGATTTGCCATACCAAGAAGAACCTTGATGTGAAATTTCATCAGGATCTGACCATTATTTTTTGTAAAAGCTACAGTTGACTCATATTCTCGATGTCGGCATGATGTCACAACCCCGGAAACTCGCCCGCGAAGGGTAAAATACTGCAGTGATGTGTGCTGCAGCAATGCTATGTCTATGGGGAGCATTTATTTTTGTAAAATAAATTTAAAAGCTTTCATTGGATCGATTAAAAATATCTTAACGCACGTTTGAAGAGGAAGATCTGAAGTATTTAATGTAACATAAGAACAATTTACTCTGAAAGTATTAAAAACAGAGACAATAGTGAAAGTTGGGATATTCTGAGTGTCAGTGCCAGTGTTAGCCTTACCAGATCATGGCCTCAAAAACTATTTTCGCAAAATAAATTCAAGAACTTCCAATTGGCTGATAAAAAAAAAGCTGAATGTGAAATTGTAGAGAATGATCTGAACTAATTAATAGAAACAAGAGAAATTTGCTTTCAAAGCACCAAAAATCACAAATTACTGTGATAGTTAGGGTGGTTTTAATGTTGTCTCTATGACAGTGGCATTTGTTTTACCCTTCGCGTGTTGTGAACGCAAAAAGTGCCCGAATGTTCGACATCGACAATTGTAGGTGGGAGTGATTGTATTACAGTTGCCATGGAAACCTACATTTTCCTGTGATCTAATTTTTTGCGATCAGTTTTGATAAGCTGGGGTGATTTGCTATACGAAGAAGAACATTGGTGTGAAGTTTGATCAGGATCTGACCATTAATAAAGAAACTACAAAGAAATGTACCTATCTTGGAACACAAATGGTGAAATGGTCACAACTTAATAGCTATAACTTTAAGTAAAACCTATACTATAGCACAAAATGTTGATTTCTAGGAAAACTTAAATCGTAGATAACTTTGGAACGACTAATCATATTTACTCGAATTAAAAACCCCTTTAATCTATTCTGCGAGCTCTGCCTGTCTACCAATTTGCAGTACTGTGCAACAATCTCACAATTTTCATGTGATGTACCTATCTTTGCTAGAAAGTAAGAGCCACGTCGAACCGGCTCTTAACAACAACATATGGAACCCAACTGCTGTCAATATTTTACATCAAACTTACGTCCACCATGTTCCCAGAACGGTATCGTCCCATCTCGTTGTACCAGATGTGGGCCTTTAAAACTGAGCTTGTATTCAAATCTTTTGTGAGGCGTACTGCAATAGGACAACTCCAAAAGGGTAAAAATTGCCAGGCCGACAAAAACATTCTGCACAGACACCGCCATGCTGGTAGAACACAGTACCGTGATTTCGATAGACTAATTTTGCTGGTTTCGGTGAACCACGAAATGACATATGCATTCTCGCCCTATTTCACCGACTCTGGCACCCACTTCGAGCAATGCGTGGTGGTACTAGAGTGGAAGTCTGGATATAGCGCTTAAGAAAATTTCAAATTCTTTTGTTATTCTTTTTAATCAAGATAATGCAGCTAGTATATTGTGCATCCTGGTGTTGTTCATTCAAGGAATTGTGATTAATAATACTTATTCAAGAATGGTCAGGTACGTGGTGAATTTGAGTCACTTGGCCAATTTTGATTGGTAGGTAGGCATATCACACTGCTTTGGATTTTCCTAAGGGAATTGTGATATAGAATTCTATGCAGTATGCTGAATACGTTCATTCCCACTGCACATGACATCGGCAGTGGCTACGCCTATGTGACCGTATTCGTAGCCAGTGCCTCATTCTTCAAGCATCTTTAGCCAAGATGTGGCTAGAACTGAGAGGTACCACAGGCCTGCATCAAAGAAGAGGATAATAATAATAATGTGAGCCGTATTCGTAGCCTGGCATCCTAGAAGAATGGCAGTGTGTGCGCATTTGGCCTAGTTCCTCACATATCTTTAAAGGCCCTGTCACATTACGGCGTATGGCTGGAGCATATTGAAAACCTATGTAAAAGCTGTGCGTGCCGGCCTATCATGACCTTTGGTGACCTCTCGGGTGGTTTTGAGCGTATGTGGAACCTATGAGGAGCGTATGAGAGTGTACTGTGACATTTTTTGACGGTTTTGATAGGCATATGGAACCTATGCGTAGCGTATGCATAGCGTATGAGTCAAGATCGATGTTGAGACCTATGGCATGCGCTGTGCATACGCTAGGAGTACACCCCCATACGTAACTCGTAGGTTATGCGTACGCTACATACGCTAGAGATACGCCGGTGACGCAAGTTGAGCATATGCGTAACCTACGCCGGCGCAGCCCTAGCGTACTTGGAGCATACACTGGCGTACGAGGAGTGTACACCGGCGTATGAGTAGCATATGAACCATACGCTCCCATAGGTCAAGATTTTTTGAGCATGCACAAACAAATTTGGACGGATGGACGGGAGAAAGCGTATGGCAGTATACAACGGCATAGGCAGGCACATGACCGCCTATGCATAGCATATGCGTATGCATAGCATATGGCGGCGTATGCCGACGTATATGACGTAATGCGCCTACGCCGCCATACGCTCCCGCAAAAACCCCTAATGTGACAGCCCCTTAACCAAGATCTGTCAATCAATCAATCAATTCTTTTATTTTAACTCTGCAAGGTATGTTTACAATAAACTGAGGCGATACAATACATGCATACAAATTCCTTACAGACAGAAAGGATCCCAGAAAAGCAATGCTTATCTAGGAATCCTTCATTCAAATGCCTTAATGCTCCTAAAGGGGCTGTCACATTAGGGTTTTTTGCGGGAGCGTACGGCGGCGTAGGCGCGTTACGTCATATACGCCGCCATACACATACGCCATGCATAGGCCGGCGTATGCCGTTGTACGCCGCCATACGCTTTCTCCTGTCCATCCGTCCAAATTTGTTTGTGCATGCTAAAAAAATCTCGACCTATGGGAGCATATGGTTCATACGCTACTCATACGCCGGTGTATGCTCCTCGTACACCGGTGTATGCTCTAAGTACGCTAGGGGTGCACTGGCGTAGGTTACACATACGCTCAACTTGCGTCACCGGCGTATCTCTAGCGTATGTAGCGTACGCATAACCTACAAGTTATATATGGGAGCGTACTCCTAGCGTATGCACAGCGTATTCCAAGCGTATGCCATAGGTCTCGACATCGATCTTGACTCATACGCTACTCATACTCTCATACGCTATGCATACGCTACGTATAGGTTCCATTGGCCAATCAAAACTGTCAAAAAATGTCACAGTACGCTCTCATACGCTCCTCGTATGCTCCTCATAGATTCCACATATGCTCAAAACCACCCGAGAGGTCACCAAAGGTCATGATAGGCTGGCACGCGCAGCTTTTACATAGGTTTTCAATACGCTCCAGCCATACGCCATAATGTGACAGGGCCTTTAATAACATTATTTCCACCCCTGAGTGAATATTCAGGGTTCTAAAGGGGCTGTCACATTAGGGTTTTTTGCGGGAGCATACAGCGGCGTAGGCGCGTTACGTCATATACGTTAGCATACGCTATGCATACGCTGTCATGTGCCGGCCTATGCCGGCTTACGCTTTCTCCCATCTGTCCGTCCAAATTTTTTGTGCATGCTCAAAAAATCTTGACCTACGGGAGCGTATGGTTCATACGCTACTCATACGCTTCTCATACGCCGGCATACGCTCCTTATACGCTCCTTATACGCTAGGGGTACGCTGGTGTATGCTATCGGTACGCCGGCGTATGCTACTCATACGCTCAACTTGCTTCACGGGCGTATCTCTGGCATATGAAGCGTACGCAGAACCTACGAGTTGCATATGGGAGCGTATGCGTAGCGTATGCAAAGCGTATGGCGGCGTATCCCCGACCTATGGTCTCGGTATATAAAGGCGACGCACTATATACCCAGGAGCCACCAGGTGCCGGACCAAGGAGAGATAGCATAGGTCTCGCATACGCTTCGCATACGCTCCTCATACGCTCCACATGCCAATCAAAACCGTAAAAAAATGTCACAGTACGCTCTCATACGCTCCTCGTGCGCTCCTAATAGGTCACGCATATGCTCAAAAACACCCGAGAGGTCATCAAAGGTTACGATACGTCGTCCCACGCAGTTTTTTCCCATTTTCGACGTAGGTTTTCAATATGCTCCCACCATACATGACAGGGCCTTAAATAACAGAATTAGAACATAGCAGTGAATAGATTTGTGGTTTTTGTTTTATTTACATTTGCAATAACGTCGCCGATGCGGCGGCAGCGTTTATTCATATCGCTGGGGTTTTGGGTTTAATTTGACCAAATTTCACTTATTAAGTAAGTCATGCCCCTAAATAACATTATTTCAACCCCTGAGTGAATACTCATGGTTCTAAATAACTGAATTAGATCATAGCAGTGAATAGATTTGTGCTTTTTGTTTTATTTACATTCGCAATAACGCCGCGTCCACATCACTCGGATTTTGGGTTTAAACGGGTGCGCTCGCATTTCGCGAAACACAAGCATCCTCGTGTACGCTTATACCAGAGAGCGTGTATACAGATGAGAGGGACAACTCCCATATTACACCATGTAACAGCTGCCGACTGTGGCGCTCCAAGTGGTGGTTGTTGAACAGTTTACGCATATGGGCAAACTCAAGGCATTGTCAATGGCAGTGAGCAATCTTCATACAGAAAACGTTAAATATCTCTAAAACTACAACACCTAGAAACAAACTGATTGGAATACACATAGAAAACATGTTTACCAACAAGATTATATTAAATTGATATGGTTAGGGTTCTGGATTTCTATTAATTTAGAATAAAACTGACGTTTTTCACTACGCCTACGGCAAACTCAAGGCATTGTCAATGGTCGTGTGCAATCTTCCTACAGAAAAAGTGAAATATCTCTAAAACTACACCAAATAGAAACAAGCCGCTTAGTACACATATAGAAAACATGTTTACCAACAAGATTATATTAAATTGATATGGTTAGGGTTCTGGATTTCTATTAATTTGGAATAAAACTGACGTTTTTCACTACGCATACGGCAAACTCAAGGCATTTTCAATTGTCATGTGCAATCTTCCTACAGAAAAAGTGAAATATCTCTAAAACTACACCAAATAGAAACAAGCCGCTTAGTACACATATAGAAAACATGTTTACCAACAAGATTATATTAAATTGATATGGTTAGGGTTCTGGATTTCTATTAATCTTTTAAGAAAATTAATGTTTTGCACTGAGCGTACCGGCAAACTCAAGGCTTGTTCAACAATAACTGCCAGGATCACCACTGCAGTCTGTGTTACATATTTTCGTGGGAGTTGTCCCTCTCATCTGTTTATATACACGCTCTCTGCTTATACCCTAGTCACACGAGGCCTGCGTTCGCTCAGGATCGATTCGCGACGTCAAAACATCCTCCTTGCGCCCTGCTTACGCCCTCATTAAGTGCTGTCACCTCAAGGACGCCAACCTCCCGGCGTCCATTTCGGAAATTTTGGACGCAAGGAGGTTGCAGCTGTTGCACGTGCAACATCCTTGTATCCTGTTCCGGCGGTGCCATTCAAAATGGTTGGCGCCGACCTGGTGCCTACCACGTATTTGAATCAATGTATCGAATTGGACACTGGGAGGTTGGTGTCCTTTTGGGCGTAAGGAGGTTGGCGGCGAACGCTAGCTCTCTTGTGACTGGGGTATAACATACAGGTGGACACTAGGTTCCACAAGAAGGGTCCACAGCCAGGAAAGGAGGAAAAAGGGGTGACCACTGTCCCATATTGAGCATACCCTTGCAGGAATAGTTTCCCATTCTTTAAGTCCTGATATAGTGTGATTTAAAAAGAAGTTGATGTAGATAAATTAAAAATATACTTCAAGCACTTTAATCTGTGCAAAAGATACATAGATGTGTAACTATGTCTGAACAAGAAACTACTAAAAAGATAATGGACATATTGGATGGGACCTTTCCATAATTTGAGCCAATCAGAGCTGTTCTTTTCGATTGCAAATGGCCGCCCCTTATGGGGGCTGCCATTTGCAATAAAAAAGAACAGCTCTGATTGGCTGATAGTGAGAGCTGTTCTCAGCCAATCTAAGCTGTTCTTTTCGATTGCAAATGGTGGCCCCCCCATGGAGGCAGCCATTTGCAATAAAAAAGAATAGCTCTGATTGGCTGACACTGAATTCTCGCGAAAACGAGAAGAGGAAAATCGATTTCCGGCAAGTTCAAACAGGCTCAGACAAGTTCAAATGTGGCTGGTTGTCCCTCTCCTTTCAGCGCTGAATATGCTTACGGGTTCAAACGTCGCTGGTTGTCCCCATGTCAGCGTCTTATTTCCCACAAGGCTCATTTCCCAAATATCGCTTCTGCGCATGCGCGGATTCGAGTGATGAATGCAGACTGCAGATTGTCAGAGTCTCATTTCCAACAAGTCTCATTTCCCAGTGTTTCGTAGCGTTTTTATGACTTTAAACCCAAGAATACTGGAGGAAATGTGTACAACAATATTCTCTATGAGTTTGAGAATATTGGTGAATATATTAAAGGCGAAAAACCGATTCGGTTGCCGGTGTGGCCGTCTCAGCTGCCACAAGGCTGATTTGCCAAATGTCGCTTCTGCGCATGCGTCAGAATCCAACAGCGTCGTCTGCGCATGCATCAAAACTGAGCCAGTCAACTCGGGTCACCCGAGCCACCTTTTGGCGCATGCACACATCCTACAGACTCGGGTTGAATAAACGAACACGCTTCTCCATGCTCTGGGTGGAAAAAATGGTGGTTTAATCCAAAACTTCTTTTTTTTTAACATTAAAAAAACACATAGGACTTGTATTGCTACAGGACGGTACCAGCACTGCTTTCAGTGCTGACAACACTGGAAAGGGGAGAGGGTGGGCTGGGGTGGTGTCGCAGTTTGAATGTACACTCGAATCCGCGCATGCGCAGAAACGACATTTGGCAAATCAGCCTTGTGGCAGCTGAGACAGCCACACCGGTGTGGCCGTCTCAGCTGCCACAAGGCTGATTTGCCACCCGAGCTACTTTTTGGCGCATGCGCACATCCTGCAGACTCGGGTCGAATAACTGAATAAGCTTCTGCACGCTCGGGGTGGAAAAAAATGGTGGCTTAATCTAAAACCTAATTATTTGTTTTAATAACAAATATAAGTACAGCAAAATAGGATTTAAAGTATTTTAGGATCGTATAAGCTGACAATCTGGGTTATTTAAAAAAAAGCATTAAAAAAACTCGTAGTGGTAGCTGTTATCCTACAGGTACCAGCACGTGTTTTTGTCGACTCCACTCGCGGTGTTCGATTTGAAAGGGTGGTGGGCCTTTGAGACTGGCTCAGTTTTGATGCATGCGCAGACGACGCTGTTGGATTCTGACGCATGCGCAGAAGCGACATTTGGCAAATCAGTCTTGTGGCAGCTGAGACGGCCACACCGGTACGGTAGAGTTGACATCGCGTGTTGTTTACTTCTGGTCGGTTGCTCTACCTGATTATCGCTATTTGTTTTTTAGCCGTTATTCTTATGAGTTTAAACCCAAGAATACAGGAGAATACGTATTGCTTGTGGAGAACAATATTCTCTCACTTTTAGAATAATGACGCATATATTAAAGAATTTATTGGAGTTAAACAGGAGGATACATATTTCTTGTGGAGAACCAGACTGGCTCATTTTTGACGCATGCGCAGACGACGCTGTTGGATTCTGACGCATGCGCAGAAGCGATGTTTGGGAAGTGAGACTTGTGGGAGGTGAGACGCTGACACCTCTCCTGTCAGCTTATGTGGAACACATAAGCATATTCAGCGCTGAAAGGAGAGGGACAACCAGCCACATTTGAACTTGTTTGAGCCCGTTTGAACTTGCCGGAAATAGACTTTCCTCTTCTCGTCTTCGCGAGACAATGGGGGCATTCGACTGGGCCTCTCTATCCGAATATCAAAATATTTCTGAACAAATTCCTATTCGACTTGGACTGGAAGTGGGTTCATATACCGATGATTCGGATGTGTGTATGTGGCTCCATCCGTTCCATCCCTAAATCTTGCGGATAGAAAGGGCCCAGTCGAATGCCCCCAATGAACATTCATTCTTTATGGGCGTAATCGATTAATCGACTCTGGTCACCCGAGCCACGTTTTGGCGCATGCGCACATCCTGCAGACTCGGGTCGAATAATCGAATACGCTTCTCCATGCTCAGGGTGACAAAAATGGTGGCCCTTTTATTTGTTTTTTAATGGCCGATATAATTACAGCAAAATATGATTTAAATATTTTTAGGATATTTATAGTGATAGTTTAGTGATATTTCCATTTCATTAATCTATGTTATTACCAACAAAAAAAATGTATGACTGGTACCGGTGGCTGTTATCCTGCAGGATGGTACCAGCGCAAATGTGACGTCATCGCTCCTTGCAAACCCCAACCAAGAGGTGGGTTACTGGGGTCAGGTTGTTTTGCACACGGCACATGTATTTGTCGACTCCACTCGCGGTGTTCTATTTGAAATTCTGACGACTCGGATGACCCGAGTCGCCTGGGTCGTGTTAATCGATTACGGCCTATAACTATAAAATGGTATATATTTCAATTATCAAGATCTGGGCCGCGTTCAGGCTCCGTCTCGGAGGCGCCTCGGAGGCGCCCGTGACGTCAGGCTAGTCTGAACAACAATAGCAGTTGGTCGCCTCGAAAATGGCCGCCCCCATAGGCGGTGGCCATTTGCAATCGAAATGCTGCGCTCTGATTGGATGAAACCACTGAGCACGGCGGCCATTTTCGAGACGCTTTTTGTCTCCAACCTGAAAAGGGAGGCGTCGCCGAGACGTCGCCGAGACAGACCCTGAACGCAAATAGGCCAAAAAGCATCGCCGAGACGTCGCCGAGGCGCCTCCGAGACGGACCCTGAACGCGGCCCATGTGTTGTGTAATTCTTGAGGAGTCAAGAAGACCCGTTTACTCACTGCATTGTTTCCGGTACAAAGGCTAGGGGACCAGGCTGCTTCTTCTGGAAATGGGTTAACCATAAAGGGACCAGGTATAGGTCGCTGAGAGACAACCCATACTCCGATAAATGCTCTCCAAGCATAAATTTGCCGGTTTTCAGTTTATGCAATGACATATGTGGGGGAAGAGTGCTGATACTGGTTGCTTCTGTTGTGCTTTATTTAGTCCAGCAGCACTGACACTTTTAGACAACCATATAGAGAGAAAGATGTTAGAAATTGCAATCTAAAATACTAAATATAAAGTTCAAATCTTTATTTATCATAACCAGCTACTTTTTGTGTGAATAATTGATTAAATCATGTAGATTAATAGACTTAAAAAGTTGAATTGAGAGCTTTCTGTGGCTGCCATCTTGGTGGTTGCCATGGCTTCCCCTGTGTGTGGGGAACCCCTCTAGGTCATGTGATGAGGGAATCCCACCTATGATGTCATTCATTCATCACAGACCTCAACTCTCCGCCCACATGTTCAGTGGCATGAACTGAACAAACTGAGCAAAGATATGTTTGGAGAGCTTTTGATGCTGGATTCGTTTGTACCTGGCTGAGGTATACCCGGTGACTTTAATTTAATTTTACCTTGACACCATATATATTGACTATGTAGTCGCTATACTGGTTTTTTTTTCACATCTCTAAATTTCAAAAGTGAATTAGCTATAAATCAATCAGCCGAAAATCTACATTAATGACATGCTCGTCATTCCAGAGGCGCGGTGCGTTCTGTAATGACATAAAAGCGAAAGAAACCCAGCGAGGACGCCGATTCCCTTAAACACTATCTTACTAGCACCACAATGTCTATTTACCAATTAATCAAGCACCACCAGCAATTACATAAACACATTTATGCACCTGGCCATGTATACCTGTTTCACAATAGAACATTTGCATTCCCCCACCAATGCATCATTATCGGAATATTTTACAAGTGGAAATGATTTATTGCCTTTCTTTCATCAACATCGTGACCTGTAACGTTGACTGATTAGTCAGCTGAAGATGACAATGTTATAAGTTAAAGCCCCATATGAGCTATATTTGTAATAATAATATTAGGCTAGTCAGTGTTGGCATTAAAGTTGCATAGTCCAATCAAAGTATCAAATTGTCAAAACCAAAGCAATTACCTAGATTCTATCCTACATATCTGACTTAGATATTGATGCACCTATTAAGCATTTGTTGCCACATAGAAGGGAATACTGAGTCGATTGAATAGAACCTCTTACTGCTGAAGCCTATGGTGTCAGAGTTTTGGCATGCTTGACAAAATTAATTTGGAATGTTTGCACTTCAAATATCTCCCAAGTTAGCCATTTAAAGTAAAGTTGCTTCGAACTAAAGCATAACCATCAACCTAATATATTTAGCTCAGAAATTAACAGAAACTCAAAACCATCTGACTAGACAACTAACTATAACTGGTTGAGCAGGCATTAAAATTGACATATAGATTACATTTGGTCTATTGTATATTATTGTCATGGGGGTGATGAAAATGGGAAATATTGTGCCTAGAGCGGGACTCGAACCCACATCTCCTTGTATTCCATGCCAGTGTGCTAACCATTATACCTAGGCTCCCTGAGATCAACACACTACCCACTACCTGTCTATGTGGTTTCTTGCCTGAGAGGTCAGTGCAGCCTACTACAATCGCCCCCCTGGAATTGAAAGTCTTTGAAATGGTCATTTAATGCTTACAATTACATACATACAGGCAATGCACTTACACATACATACACAGGGTAGGTTCAACAACCATACAGCGCGTAGCTTGTACAGGATCATGGTCATGGCTACCAGTGTCATGGGGGTGATGAAAATGGGAAATATTGCGCCTAGAGCGGGACTCGAACCCACATCTCTTTGCATTGCGGGCCAGTGTGCTAACCATTACACCACCTAGGCTCCCTGATATCACCATACTACCCATGCCTACCTGTTTATGTGGTTACTTGCCTGAGAGGTCAGTGCAGCCTACTCCATTATTAATTTACATCATGTAAGAAAAAACTCCCAAGTGATACTATAATTGATTTTGTCACAAACATATGTAACATAAATGTGTTATAATTCGCTCTAATAGACGATCTACACACATTCAGGAGTCATAGATTATGTGTTATAATTTGCTCTAATAGACGATCTACACACATTCAGGAGTCATAGATTACTACAACTCATTGGGCGAGAATCAACCAATTGCAAAACGCATTGAACAAAATAAGAGTTGATAATTGTTTTGTTGCTCAGGCACATTATAATGTAAAGTTTCTTTACCTATGCCATGTTGCTCATCTATTACTAGATTAACAATTTACAGAAATTCAATATTAATGTTCGAAAGCATTCTGCAAAAAATATATGCTATAATATATAACCACTCATATGCAGTAAAATAAGGAAGTAATTACTATATTATAATGTGCCTTATATTTATCAGTGGTTTGATGTTATACACTTTTGACACAATTAGAGCTGTTATGTTTAGACTTAAGAGAATTGATTAATTTATATGAGGTAATGATTGTATGGAATGAGCGTGAGCGCTCATTCGGGTTCATTGCTGGATACGGCGGGCCATGAGGATGACACACCTCTTTCCCCCCACGCCCGGCGGTGCAGGTGGGGGGCTGGCAGGGCCCAGGCACTAACGTCCCTCCCTCCCTCGCCACCCACGCACTAAACCACTCACCCCCCAACACTGCCGTCTCACCTCACAGCCAATCAAAACATAGCCCCCTCCCCCCCGGTGGGCTACCTGTGCACCACATCCGAACTGGTCAGTCCGCCTCAACCTGCCGCACTGACCACGTCCAACTTCCAATTTTACAAAGTTGACACAGGAGATGCCGCGTCAGGGTTCAGCCACCAAGAAGAGGGGCCATGGCCGGCCAGCAAAGCCGCACCCCCACAACACTGCTGATACAGCTTCGCCCATGGACAGCCACACAGGCAGCAGCAGCAGGCCTTGCACCAGCGCGCTCAAGATGCACCGCAACCAGCAGTCATCGAGCGGTACGGACGCGGTCTCAGACGACTCCTACCCCGACTCGGGGCATCGGCCACCCAGAGAGCGCACCCCTGACAGGCAGCGCACCACACCGGATGACCCACGCATCCAGCAGATGGAGGAGCGCAGACAGGAGCGCATCATGGCCCAGATGGATGCCATGCAGATATCCATAAAGCAGATAGCATACAGACTCCCGGAGCTGGGGGCCCCACGGGCACTCAACCACCACACAGTGGTCAAGGCATGAGGTCGGGAGAGACCAGCAACACAGGCGGGAGGACCGCGACCACGATGATAACAGGAGACGGAGGAGGGACGACTCATCGTCCTCATGGGAAGCCTCACTGGACAGGCGCAGGGGCAAGCACAGGTGACACATGTACCTGCAGTGCCCGGGGAGCAACAGTGGTCGATGCCGCTCCCCCAGCAGGGCTGACTGGCGATGACTCAGGAGACACGATGACCGTGATGCCGAGTCGGAGGTTGAGCTCGACAGGTACCAGGCACGGTAGAGAAGAATGGAAGGTGGGAAGGCAATTCTCCACAACATGTTTATCACAAACCGATATCAAAACCATATATGTATATTAAGCGACCAGAATGCGGCTCGGCCGCGCAAAAGCTAGCTGCTAGGAGCTCAATGACGGAGAGGGAATACTTGAGGGCGTTCATGGCACTACTAGATGACCACCAGGCGTACGATAGTTGGGATTTCCCACACGTTTGCCCACCTGAACTGTATCATGGATGACTGTGTGAGGAAGCCCTGGGCGGATGTCAGGGAGTGGTCTCAAAACATCTTTGACATGGTCGAGAAGGAGACCATCTCCTGGCACGACCACCAGGAGATACAAAACAACAGGGCCAACTTCGCCCCCACACACAGTTGAGGGACGACCGGGCGAACACCAACAGTGTGGCTGACAAAACCGTTAGGGGGCGCATAGAGGCGGAGCCGCATGAGCGCCCATGCACCGCCTTCAATGCGATAAGGCGGTGTAACTGAAAACAACACCATCAGGAGGGAATGAATGACGTGGTCCATGCATGCGCGTATTGCTACCGGATAATACGTTATTCTGGAGAAATCAATTTATTCATTTTACTTGATATATTTGTTGTTCTTCTTTATTGTTGATATGTGTTATTGTTGACCTCATTTGTGGAAAAATCTATTTGCATTCATTTTACTTATGTTATTTTATGATTTTGTCTTGCAGATGATGGCTGCTATAGATGCTGCGCATGGGGACCTCGATGCCACTGAGAATGCCTGCGCTGATCTCCAAATTGGGTTGGAGGAAAAGGTTCCGGCAACACCTCCCACTGCAGTCCGAGACCAGGGAAAGGGGAAATGCACAGCCCCAGACGATGTCACTCTGCTGGCAGCCATCCAGAAGCGTTTGAATGAGTCTGGAGAGCTGCTTAAGGGCCTGCAGCCAGCTCCAGCACCGGCCCTTACCGAGCGCATGGCCTTCTCCAACTTTGTGCAGGACTCTCTTGATGACGATGCCCTGGCCAAGATTCAGGAGTGTGTGGGCAGAGATTAATCGCATGCTTTCACAGGGAATGGAGGACGATTGTGAACCTGAGGCACCCATGGTTCCTGTGGCTCCTGTGGTGTCCTGCTCTTCCCAAAGTGAGCTGTATTAGCCTCAGCCCCAGCAGTGGAACCACCAGCCACCCCGGCATCGTCATGGCGTCACAAACCCAGGACCATGTCCAACAGTATATGTTGCAGCCGCTGCAGTGTGTGGTGCAACATCAGCCTGTGCAGCCTCAACCTCAGCCTGTGCAACCTCTGCTGATGCACCATCACCCTGTGCCACCTCTACCTCAGCTGATGCCACGTCCCGCTGGGCTGCCTGCACCTCAGCCTCATGCTCAGCCTCAACCTTGGCAACATGCTATGGCTGTGCACACCATGCCTCCTTAACCTTCTCATCATCAACATGCTGTCGGCACCGCTGCGTATGTGACTGTGCCCTCGGCTTCAACTCCAGTTGCAACTGCCAGTTCAACTCCAACAGCAACTGGAACTCCAACGACAAGGTCATCTACCCAAACATATGCGGATAGACTATTGAACTTGTCGGGTTCTCAGGTGTGTTAGGTGTGTCCAATCTAGACCTGTTTTCTTCCTCAGCTTAGATGCCACCATCTGGGCCCAACGATGAGAATTGACTGTGACTGTCATGTGTAAATATGTATAAATATGTTCTTCTGTTGTTCCGTATATATGTATAAAGATGTTCTCGGTATGTAAGTTTTTTAAACTAGATTTTTGGTGTCCGAGTTAAATAATTGTATAGAGCTATGTTATAAATAAAACTACAAAGGATAAGAACTTAGACCATGAAAATAAAAACAATTGATCTACCTAATATTATTGACACAAGTACATGTTCTTAGTATGTACATAAATTAGTATTTTAAACTAGATTGTTGGTGTTCGCTCTGTGTCAGAGTTTAATTATTCTAAAAAGAGAAAGGAAATAAATTTAGCCCAGTAAATATATAAGTATTTGAAACTAGATTTGTGTGTGAGTTTAATTATGTTATAACAAACTAAATTTGGGCGTCTGAGATCAAATCAAAACCTAATATACCTGTATGTATATAAAAATACAACAAACATGTAATTGTGTTTTGATATAAAAAATTGATATAGTTTATTTATAGCAATAGACATCTCGTAACAGTAGACATATCACAATATATAAGACATATCACAGCGCATACAGACAGATACATTTTTTTTACATCAGATCATGCTGTCTTGGCAAGCAAGTGAACTGGCGGGCAAGATGACCCAGTCCTTCAGTAGATTCCGCTGCTCCTTTCCTGTCTTGGAGGCGGTGTTGGGGCTAGGAAGAATGTCTACGTCTGCCAGGTTTTGGCCCTCTCTCCACACTCCGGGGACAAAATTGTGGTTCACAGTCTCGGCAAGGTCCAGCTGCTGGTTCTGCAGCCCTGGGTAGCACATGCTCATCAGGTTGTGCACAACCATGCATACAGTGACGATGACCTTCACGGTGGAGGGGTGGTGCTGAATAGTCGTCAGCAGGACTTGGAACCGGTTGGCTAGGATGCCAAAGGTATTCTCCACCGATCTCCTAGCTCAGGAGAGCCGGTAGTTGAACAGTCGCTCCTCATTTGTCAACCCCCTCCTGCTGTATGGCTTCATCATCGTCGGCTGCAGGGCGAAGACATCGTCACCGATGAGAAAAAACAGCACATCCTTCTGGCCATTTGCGATCGGTTTGGGGTCTGGAAAACTGATGGTGCCACCTTCAGTGGCCGCCTTTAGCTCCTAGTCGTTGTAGATCTGGGTGTCAGATGCGGAGCCCATACTCCCAAGATCTGCCCAGATGAATTTGTAGTCTGCGTCTACAAGCGCCAACAGGACCACAGAGTAGAACACCTTGTAATTGTAATAGAGGGACCCACTCTTTGGAGTGCACCGGCAGGCGATGTGCTTCCCATCCAGATCGCACTGGGCACGGTGACTGAATCAGTAGAGCACAGGCCTCGCATGCGGAAGATCGGATTGATGATTGATTGGTGGTTGCTTTCCGCCATGTTGGCAGCATACATTCACAGCGAGAAATGTTTGTTTTGTTCAAACCATCGCTTTTACATGTAAAAGCATACAATCAATTTTGTGTCAATGGACACTCATGAATTTTGTAAACTCACAATCATAATAGTTTCTGGTCAAGCTAAATAAAATTCTAAATGATAGTATTATTCACTGATGAAATTTGTTTAAAAACCTATATGAGGTGGTACAAACCAGCTGCCCTCAAAAAGGTTAAAATGTTTTCTTGTTTTACTTTAGTAAAAAGGTCATGCATGTTGTTTCCAGTGTAAAATTGTTGGCGCAGGGCCATGAAATCCACAGTTTAATAAAGTGTGTTTTAATGTCAGTGGGGACTGACATCCGATACATTCAGGGGGAGGGTCCCCCTTGAGCAGAAAAACTTGTGTTAGCCACGAGTGGCCAATATGGCATCTTGTTAAAACAACCTGGTCGTGTCGCCCTTCCAGGCGACTCTGCGGCAGTCCGTTCACGGAGGAGGTAATTCTATGGAGTTTGTTGTCTGGGTATTCATCCCATTCGATCTGCCATAGGTTCCAGATGTATTTTTGATGGTAGGTTTCAGATCAGAGTGGGGAATATGACAGCGTTCCAAAGGAGCAGTCAGGGCTCGAGTAGCCGCTTGATCTGTTCTCTCATTTCCTGGGATACCCACATGACTGGGCACCCAACATAGGTGAATGTCAAATTTTGCTATTGAAAGAGAGTTTAGTTTAATGAGTACTTTAAGTAGTATTGGGTGGTTGGTCCAGTTTCCTATTGTTTAAAGCCTGAAGGCAGGAAAAGTATCAGAGAGGGTAGCATTGACCAAAACTCTAAAGTTCCGGTTTGATATATATTTAGAAATGAAAATGGGCAAGCGCCCTCTAAATCCCATATTAAACTAATCCTTCAGGATGCCGTACTTCCATGTTGTATCGTAAAAATATGCACATGACATGTTCTCTGTTTATGAAGGCATTTCGAACGAATGACTCCAATCGGACCAAGTGGTCGAGGGTACTCCTCCCCCGCCTGAAACCACACTGGAAGTCGGACAGATGGTGCTTCGACTCCAGGATCCAGACGAGGCGATCGTTAATCATTCGTTCGAAAGTTTTACAAATGCAACTTGTAAGCGCTATCTGGCCGTAGTTACAGGGCTCGCTATGGTCTTTCATCCGTTTGGGGATGGGAATAATGATGGCCTCTTGCCAGGAGGTTGGGATGTCTCCCGTGCGCCAAATATTATTAAAAAGGTGCAGGAGCAGTTCTATTGGTGCTGGTGGGAGGTGTTTTAAAAATTGGTAGTGTATTTTGTCTGGACCTATTGCAGTGTCGTGTGATCTATTTAAAGCATGCTTTAATTCATCTATTGTGAACAAACTATTGTAGTGCTCAGTGTTATTAGATTTGAAATTGATAGAATGTCGTTCCAGGCACAACTTCATCTGCGCAATGCCGGAAGGCAGTTTTGTACAGATGAGTTCTGGGAGAAAGTACTGGCAAGAAGGTTGGCTATGTCGGTTACGGAAGTTAAAAGAATATTATTGTGTTTTAGGTTTTGGACCAATGATCCAGCATATTTTTGTTTTATTTTCCGGATCATGGTCCATACTTTAGAAAGTAGGGTACGAGTGGTTATGCTGGAGACATATTGTCTCCAACACAGCCTCCTTGCCTCCCTAATAATTCGGCGAGCCCGAGCCCTTAGAATTTTAAAGCGAACGTGGTTCTCGGTGGTAGGCCGCCAGAAGAACACACGTTGCGCCTTTTTCCGCTCATTGATAGAGTTCTTACAAGTTACATTAAACCAAGGATTTGCTATATGTTTTGGAAATGCTGAGGTCTTAGGAATGGTTTCCTCTACAATCGACTCAAGATCTCTGTGAATGTTTTCATTGCAACAGGATCATTGCGGGCTACTCCCGTGAACCTCTCATGGGAAAGTGACTGGACCAGTGACCAGTCAGCTTTGCTCAGCCGCCAGCTCGGTTCCTTCCGGTTCTGAGCTGGTCCCTTAGTTGTAATCACGATAGGGAAGTGATCACTTCCACAAAGGTCATTCCAGACCCTCCATGAGAAGTCCAGCAGGAGACCCGGTTGCAAAATAGTGAGGTCGATTGCAGAGCAGGTCCCATACCCAGGATGAACATAAGTATGGGACCCATCATTCAGAAAATTAAAAGCGCGATTGCTTAGGAAATTCTCAACTCCCCTGCCCTTGCTGTTTGTGTATGCACTACCCCACATGGGGTTGTGTGCATTGAAGTCCCCCATTAAAATGTAGGGGGGAGGCAACTGATCAGCTAAAGTTTCTAAATCTTGTGTTGAAAATATGGAGTATGGGGGGATATATATGGAGCATATTGTAATGGTTTTATAGATCGGGAGTTCGTGAGTTTGGTTCCCGATCGAGTCAAACAAATGACTTAAAAATTGATACTTGTCGCTTCCTAGCTTGGTGCTCGGCATTATTAGGATAGGGCAAGGGCTGGTTAGCTCGGTGTCAGGATAATGTGACTGAGTGGGATGTGACTGAGTGGGTCATGGTGCCGGTGGCCTGATTTCCCAGTGGGGCAGGTCTATAAAATCACCATCAGTGCGTACTGTCACAAGTCGGTACCCGTCCTGATATGACCGTAGATGTTTCTAGGAAGTAAGACAACAACAAACAAACCGCCCAGAGCGACCAGGAATTGGTCGGGGATGGCATGCCATCCTTGTGGAGTCGTGGGGAACGTCATGATCTCGTCCAGGTATTCATCAATGAGGGCCAGACACACTTTGCACACGATGATCGACTGAGTGTTATGGGGGACCCTCCAACCAAATATCATCAACGAATATTTGTTCCCAGACACCAGGTGCGGCAGAGTAAGGGTGATCTTCAGCCCAGGCTCGAGCGGCACCCTATATGTTGTGTACTTTTTGGCGATCCTGGGTCCTACTCTCGCCACAATCTTGTCAAACATCTGGGGAGGCATCCACATAAAGTTGACGAACGATGCTAGGTCCTCGCTGCGGATCTCAACCAGAAGCTGGTCATACAACCCAAATGGTAGCCGCCTCCTGATCCAGGGTCTGACCCACATTTCCCGCTGCTGCAGTCTCCTCCTTCTCCTGTCGACATGGGGTGCCAGAATAGCCATCAGGTAGAGTTCTAGCTGATGCTGGTAAGCGGCAAGTCGGTAGTCATGCTGGAACTGGAGATGGAGTGTAGGGACATTCATCCTCTCTGATGAGTTGAGCAGGTCTGCTGGAAGATGCCCGGTGGTGCCTTGATATACCTGACCGCCAAAACGCTTGCAATACGCTACGGATACGCTCGCATACGTTTACAGAATGTTGGGAGGACATTATATACGCCAGATATGTAAAGGATGCCGGCTGAACGTAAGGATAACCTGCAGCGATGTATGCCAACATATCCCTAACTTACTCCCAAAGTACGCCAATGTATCCTAAATATACACCCAGCGTATGTTCAACGTACAAGCCACACGTCAGCACACGTTGACAATTTTGAACATGCACAAACATTTTTCGGAGCCTCAACGCGTGTCGACATATACCAATGTATCGAGAACGTATATGCCATATGCCCACCGTATACATAACGTACGATGACGTACTGGTCGAAAATCACATACGTTGGTGCACGTTGATGCGATATGTCATCATATGACAGCACATTTAGTCTAGATAAAAGATTCACCCATCATGTACAAGATATAGGTATACGAGAGTAATTAGAGTTGTCTTAGATTCTTGCAACACTAACAGGTAGTCACATTGTAAAGTCCTCAGCTGGAATCTGTGGTTTGTGTAGGCAGGCTATAATGAAATCAATACAGGCAAGAGAAAGGAAGAGTATAAAGAATGAATGTAGAGAGAGAGACAATGCCCTCAGGTTTATTATTATAGCGCGTATACAGACCCTGTGTGCGGATGTAAACCAGAAGGACTCCGGCTATACTACTTCTCTGCTAATTACCACCCTTGTGGTTCTGGGGTTCGACGCCAGGGGAACTGGTGGCGCTACGTCTGCATACGCCCACCACCTCGCAAGGTGCACTGGGCTCACCACTTGCTTGCCAGCCGCCGCTCCCCCACCAACAACCCCGTGTGTTTTGTGGGTGACTACCGGCGCGTGATAGGGGGGGCGTGCCCAGACCTATGCAGTCTATGTCTGATTATTGTGGTCCGTGTGGCCAGAAACATACTTTGCCAGTGAACGAGTTGTGTCCGAAGCGTTTAGCGGCAACTACGAAGCGGGCAACAGATGCGCATCCCTTGCCTGAAGTGGAGCAGGGCAAGCAAAGGCAGAAAATGGCGACAGAAGTTAAGTCGGAGGTGCGTGGTGCGACGGGTGGGTCGGTGGACGACAACTTGTCAGCGGAGGAAGCGGCGTTAAAAACTGAAGTAGACGCATTGGAGCGAAAACGACGGGTGGCGTCGTTGAGGAAGCAGCGTAAACTCGTGGAGGAGGAGCTGTGGTTGTTGGACGTGTCAGAGGAGAGGGGGTGTAGCAAGTCCGGGCACGCACGCTGGTGACACCGTCGTAGGAGGTCGTCATCGTCTAGTTCTGGGAGTCGGACACCCAGTACGGAGAGGAGACGGCAGCGTAAGTGGACCCTCAAGCGCCACACGGTGGATAGGAAGCAAGTCAAAAAGTTAAATGCTCATTACCTGGTAGAGGCTACCTGTGCGTAGTTTCAAGACAGTAGTGCGTATGAAGACATTAATGCTTGTCATGCTATGCTTAACCACATAAGTTATTTGAGTTCTAAAGCTAAACATAATAATTTCAATAACACTGCTCATGTTGCATATGATTCAGGCATTCGTAAGTTGGCGCAGAAGCAGGGTTTCCAAGCCTTTGTTATGGGAAACAGTGACTTATCGTTAAGGCATTAGGCATATGAGAATATAAAAGACAGTAAGAGGGCTACTGGTGCTACGACTGGTTCAGCTAACGCGTCAAATCGTCTGTACACGCGAGACGGAAAGAAGCCATGTTTCACGTTTAATGGGGAGCAGGGGTGTTCTCGCGATAATATGACTTGTGACTATGGCCATTGGTGCTCTCATTGCGGTAGCCGTAGTCATAAACGTGGGAAATGCCGTAGGGATTGAAAAGATAGGCATAATGTTAAGAAAAATAGAAATAATTTCCAAAGTTCTAAGTCTACTTTAAATCAATTAATTAATGCTCCGATTAATATTGCAGCTAGTAGTAGTTACTGTGTTGGTGGCGTGAGGGTAATGAAGGGTGAGGGGTGTGCTTCGCCAACTCTGCTAAATATAACCAAGCTCGTAGCGCCGGTGCATAGCCGTGTAGGTGGTGGTGATGCCGGTAGTCGTCATGGGTCGCTGCCACCTTGGGTGCCAATTAACTTGTCCTGGTTAGAGGTTGCTAGTACAGTTAATTACTACATGGTCACTGCTTATGACAGATATACTAGAGGTTCGGATAAGCGCACTTTTAAAGTGTCTTATAGCTGTTTTAGAGGTTGTTGCTCGTGTACACATCAAATTGCTGGTACGGCAGCTCAAATTAAGCCTTGTCGAGTATTTGTGGAAGCGTTTTTCCAGGGGGACACTGATCCTGACTGGGTATATTCTACATGGTGCCATTTTCGGGTTTAAAATTATTAATGAGCAGTTTGACAATTCTTATACCAGTACTTATACAAGCAAAAGTGATAATAATCATAATTTATTCATAAAATCTAAATTACGGTCTGAAATTGACAAGGGTTATATTTCATCGACTAATACTCTTCCTACTTGCTCCCATAACATGTTCTGTGTACCGAAACCTACAGGTTCTGGATTTAGGGTGATAGTTGATTGTAGTAAACCGTATGGGTATGCGTGATGTAACAGTCACGTCGCCCCAGTCCTGCGACGTCTCCACGCCGAAGTCGTCATGCGCGTCACTCATGTCCATGAGGTCACTGCGACCTCATGGACATGAGGTCGCCCACGTCCACGGCAACAGCCAGGTCCAAGACATCACCCATGTCCATGACGCCACCCGCATCACTCTCATTGGTGATGTCACCCACGTTCAAAAGGTCACCCATGTCACCCACCCGCATCACTCTCGTTGGTGATGTCACCCACGTTCAAAAGGTCACCCATGTCACCCAAGCCAAAACGACGCCAACGACACCACCCATGTCAATGACGCCACCCGCATCACTCTCGTCAGTGATGTCACCCACGTTCAAAAGGTCACCCATGTCACCCACCTGCATCACTCTCATTGGTGATGTCACCCACGTTCAAAAGGTCACCCATGTCACCCAAGCCAAAACGACGCCAACGACACCACCCATGTCCATGACGCCACCCGCATCACTCTCATCAGTGATGTCACCCACGTTCAAAAGGTCACCCACGTCACCCACCCGCATCACTCTCGTCGGTGATGTCACCCACGTTCAAAAAGGTCACCCACGTCACCCTTCTCACCCAAGCTAAAATGATGCCAACGACATCACCCATCTCCATGACACCACCCGCATCACTCTCGTCGGTGATGTCACCCACATATATGTCACCCACGTTCAAAAGGTCACCCACGTCACCCAAGCCAAAACGACATCAGCCATGTCCATGACGCCACCTGCATCACTCTCGTCGGTGATGTCACCCACGCCCACGATCTCACCCACGTCAACACGAGTGAGCAGGAGCACGGGCAAGCCCCGTGTTTGTACCGGCGACACCCAGCTCACCGCTGTGACCAGACCGGGCCTGGCGCGGTAGTGTAGGGCCTCGTGCGGGTGCCCTCGGGCACCCCTGCAGTCATCACCACTCCGACATCCTACTGACTCTGCGGAGGGGCATCATGCTGCTCAGGGAAGCCCTGGAGGATGTGGCTGTCCCGGGGCCAGTTCATACTGCACGATCTCGCAGGGGGCGCTCTGGGCGTGCGCAGCCCGTGAGATGGGCCTCAGGGCACTAATGGCCTCAAAGTTGGGAGTCGGACACAGAGTTGGGAGTCGGACTCCAATTACCTCCCTGGGTACCCTCGGTCGCCCCCGAGCCCTGGCTTTGTGTTTGGCTCGGCTCGGGGCTCCCCCTCGGTGGCTTCGAACCCGTGACCCGTGCTGCCCTCTGCAGAGATGTAGGAGGCTGCCTGAATGAATTAACTAACTATGATCTAAAACTACCCTAAAATTGACTAAGATTGTATAAGAGTGTTATATGAATAAAACCTCCATTTCCCAAAACTGATATCGCTCTCTGGCTTTCCTGTCCGAATTGGTGCATAATTTCAAATTGTGGTTAATTCGGCGGGAAAGCCAGTGCTGACCCCTGGACTCTACTCCCCACACTTACAGGGACGCCTCTGCCCCGCCACTTGGGCACTCGGCCCGGTTCCCCCAACCTAACGTTTGCTTGACCACACCCACCCACCCTCTTTTTGTTAATAGGCTCGGCTCGGGGCTCCCCCTCGGTGGCTTCGAACCCGTGACCCGTGCTGCCCTCTGCAGAGATGTAGGAGGCTGCCTGAATGAATTAACTAACTATGATCTAAAACTACCCTAAAATTGACTAAGATTGTATAAGAGTGTTATGTGAATAAAACCTCCATTTCCCAAAACTGATATCGCTCTCTGGCTTTCCTGTCCGAATTATATAGCTGTAATCGACATACAGGATGCATATCGGGCAGTCAGCATTCACCCTTCGGACAGAGACAGACAAGGTTTGATATGGAACTTTGATGGTAGTGATAAATATTTTTTAGATAATAGACTCTCTATGGGTCTTTCATCCAGTCCATACATTTTTAGTAAGTTATCGGACTTTGTATACCGTTGTGCAGTCAGGCATGGTAATAGTCGAATTGTGAATTATTTGGATGATTTAGCAGTTTTGGGTAATGCTTATGAAGACTGCCGTGGCAATCAGTTGCAATTGATTTCTATATTGAGGAAATTAGGATTTTATATTAATTTTTCAAAAATGATTAGTCCTTCCACCAATGCTAGGTTTCTTGGCATTATAATAGACAGTATGACTATGAAGGTCAAGCTATCTTTTGATAAATTAGTGAAGTTAAAAAGTCATCTTAGCAAGTTTGTCAATAGGAAGAAGGCTACCCGTAAAGAGCTGGAGCAGTTGGGTGGTCGGTTATCACACTGTTCGGTAGTCGTTAGAGGAGGGCGATCTTTTTCGGCTCATATTCATGGAGCTGTTCGTGCCCTAAAACTCCCTTATCATAGATATAGGATAAATAGTGCCTTCCGTGATGAAATACGATGGTGGTTGAGTTATGTAGATCAGTTCAATGGTGAGCAAAAAATATTATTGAACCAAATGGATAGTCTATCAGTTTATTCAGATGCTTCTCAGCAGGGCTATGGGGCGCTGCATGGTTCGGATTGGTGTGCGGGTTTTTTCAATGATGATCGTCCTATTCGGGGACTTGCTCACCACAGGGTCGTAGCACCTAGAGAGGTGTGTCAAGCGCACATAAACGTTAAGGAGATGTGGGCCGTGGTGGCAGCGGTAGACCGGTGGTGTATGTACTGGAAAAACAGGAATATTGTATTTATAACTGATAATAATACTGTGCGATCGGCGCTGATGAAAGGTGTTGCAAAAAATCAGGTTATAATGAACCTCATGAAACGGATATTCTGGGTATCTGTGCGATATAATTTTAATATATCAGCGGTTCATATAAAATCTAATTACAATGTAGTCTGCGATAGTATCAGTAGGTGGGATAGCCCGCAACAGCTGAGTAGGGTAGCACAGGTTGATAGATCGATGGTTCTAAAGCCGTGTTCACACGGGCGATTTAATCCGCCTCATATGAAGCGCCTTGCCTAGTTCGCCTCACATTTTGCCGTGTGAACGCGATGTGAGGCGGATTAGGGCTGAATCGATTCATATGATTCGCTTCATATAAACCACCTAGCGAGGTGGTTTATATGAAGCGAACTAGCTTAAGCACTGGTTCTTATGGACGTGCTCATGCGCAGATATCCACTTCCGCCTTAAACCGATTCAAAGCACTGCCGTGTGAACGCAAAACTAAATCGATTCATATGATTCGCCTTGTCTAAATCGCTTTATATTTTGCCCGTGTGAACACGGCTTATGTTGTTCGCATCTGTTTAATTAATTAACTAGTCGTTGTGTTATAGAGCTGGCTGCGCTGCAGACGGAGGCGAGGACAATATCGATGCAGTATTACGCACCTAATAGTCGTCTGACGCGTTCAATGCAGATAAGGAAGTATTTTACTTTCATAGATCAATTTCGAGGCCTTCTGGCTCCTGTGCCTTGCCCTGCCAGTCAGGTTGTTATATATATAGCTTGGCTTTCTCATAGTTTAAAATATAGTTCTATTACAAACTACTTATCTGCTTAAATTTTTTTTTTAGATCTGAAAACGCTGATCCTATTGACTATAAGAATCACACAGTAAAAACTAACCTTGGAGGGGTTAAGCGAATTCTGGGTTGTGAAGTGAAGGCTGCGAAACCAATATTACCCTCCAATTTGTCGTCTATGTTCGAATTTTTGTCTGACTCCCCTGGGCATATTGCTACTAGGGCTGCAATCTTAACGGGCTTTAGAGGGCTGTTGCGTAAGTGTCAGTTGACGCAGTCTGATTCGACCCTCAGGAGGGCAGATTTTGAGTTTTTTTCTTAGGGGATGATTATTTCAGTAAAGAGATCAAAGACTATTCAGTTTAGTGAGCGGGAACTAATCATCCCTATATCTGAGTTAAAGAATAAATCGCTATGTGCTGTCCATTGGACGAGGTTACATTTTGGTCAGGTACCTGCGTCTCGTAACGCGTCAGCTTTTCAAGTTCCTTCGCCGTTAGGCGGTTATAAGCCTTTAACTTATTCGGTACTCCAATCAACGATTAAATATTTGTGTGTTTTATCTGGGCTCAACCCGGTCGATTACTCTTGTCATTCGCTCAGGAGGGGTGGTTGCACCTTTTTGCATATGCAAGGTGCAACTATAGAAGAAATTAAGGCTCGTGGTGATTGGAAGTCCGATTGTGTTCATCGGTACATTGCATTGCCCATTTCTGACTGCATACTAAATGACATGCGAGTTGCAGCATCAATTGATCTGTGTTTGTATATTTTTTTTTTTCCTTTTCTCCTCTTCAGCTTTTTTTCTCTTCTTGGCTGGGTTCGGGCGTTGGCCCTTGGCGTGGCCCAGCCAGATGTCATTTGATTGATTGTTTCAATATGTCTGGTGTCATCATATTGATTATTACATTGATTATTGACTAATGCTATTGATGATGGTTGTTCATCTAGAGATTATATCTTATGCTAATGGTCATACATTAACAAGACTGTGTTGAGAATAAATGATGTCGCCCTTATGCTAACGCTACATCCGACTCCTAGCTCCTTCGTTACAGCGCATATACAGACCCTGTATGCGGATGTAAACCAGAAGGACTCCGGCTATACTACTTCTCTGCTAATTACCACCCTTGTGGTTCTGGGGTTCGACGCCAGGGGAACTGGCGGCGCTGTGTCTGCGTACGCCCACCGCCTCGCAAGGTGCACTGGACTCACCACTTGCTTGACAGCCGCTCCCCCAGCAACAACCCCGTGCGTTGTTTTTTTTTACGGTAGGACGTGGCCCAGCCAGATGTCATTTGATTGATATTTCAATATGTCTGGTGTCATCATATTGATTATTACATTGATTATTGACTAAATGCTATTACAATGATTGTTCATCATATTGATTATTACATTGATTATTGACTAATGCTATTGATGATGGTTGTTCATCTAGAGATTATATGTTATGCTAATGGTCATACATTAACAAGACTGTGTTGAGAATAAATGATGTCACCCTTATGCTAACGCTACATCCGACTCCTAGCTCCTTCGTTACATAGTGGTACATGGATCTGGTATGGCATACCACCTGACCGTGTTCTCCAATGAGAATCAAGCATTTACAGTTCCAACAATGAACATCAAGCATTCCTGGGTCACAATGGCTACCGTGATCTGCCCACCACCACCATGCGGTGTGGCTGCTTGGCCACCACCTGCCTGAGCTGAGTGTGTGGTGATCGGTGACAGGGGGGAGGGGTTAGTGAGTAGAGCTCCAAATGCCCCTTACACACTATCTCTAGTGCCTCTTTCACACTATCTACCTAATACACAATGACGATTGACCATGAGTGAAGGATCACCAGCAACTACATAAATACATTCATGCACCTGGCACTATATACCATTTACCATTATAGACCATTTGCATTCCCCCACCAATGCGTTTTATCAGAATATTTTACATGTCATGATAATACTTTTTCATAGCCAATCAAGCCAATGATTTACTATCTAATCAGGATATTAAAGTTGCACAGTCAGATGGTTTGAGTTTCTCTCATTTTCTGAGATAAACATATTATGCTGATCATTATAACCTACCTTACTTTAGTTTAAAGTAATTTAAAAAAAATCTTAAATGGTTAATTTTTTAGATATTTGAAATAAACGAGCTAAATTAATTTTGGATACACGCCAGTACTCTGATACCCCTATATTCCCTCATATGTGACGACAAATGGTGACATAAATATATGCGGCAATATGCCTACACATTACTTCAATTTCTGAATGGATACAGGACATCCTGTCTGAGAGAAAGCAAAGGGTAGTCATAGGTAATAAAAAGTCTTCCTTTAAGAATGTCACCTCAGGAATACCTCAGGGAAGTGTGCTGGGACCAATATTATTTATAATATTTATAAACGACCTGCCAAGTAAAAATGCGGATGACACAAAGGTCTTTCGGGCAATAAAAGATGTAAGAGATAAGAATCTCTTGCAAGAGGATACTCTGAAACTCGCACAATGGTGCGAGAAATGGCAATTGCCCTTCAATGAAAAGAAGTGCAAAATTATTCATTACGGGAAAAATAATCCTCATTATGCCTATAATATGAAGAACGCTGTCCTGCAACAAGATAGCTATGAAAAGGACTTGGGTGTAACCTTCGACTCCCAACTCTCCTTTCAGAAACACATGCGGACTATCATCTCAAATGCTAAAAAGAGAGTAGGAATAATCAAAAGAACTTTTCATCACCTCAACAAGAACAATTTTCTCATTCTATTTAAGGCTCTTGTTAGGTCAATTTTGGAATACTGTCCACAAATTTGGAGCCCAATTTTTCGGAAAGATATTCTGGAGATCGAAAAGGTTCAGAGATGTGCAACAAAATTAGTTGCAGTTATAAAGGACCTACCCTATGAACAAAGGCTTAGGGAATTAAAACTTCCTACCCTTTCCTACAGAAGGAAAAGAAGTGACATAATTGAAGTATTTAAAATTATGAAGGGTTTTGATAAAATAGATATGAACAAATTTTTCACCTTGAATAAAAAGAGAAGGCACTCGGGGCCATACTCTCAAACTAGTAAAACCCAGAGCCATTTCAAAGTTAAGGCAACATAGTTTCTCAAACAGGATCATAAATATATGGAACAGTCTCCCACAAAATTGATGCCGAGTCAATTAATTCATTCAAGAATAGATTAGAAAAAGCATGGGCTGATGATCCAGGGAAATTTGACCCCTTATTCACCACATGCTACTAATTACTTCTTGTGTTGCTTATTTACTTGCACTCAAGCAAAAATGAGAGACAAATAAGTGTTCACACTTCCTGTCTACCATTCGCTATATCGCTATTAATTGTACTAACTAGGCTAGCTCCACTATGTGACGATGCTTTGTGAAGCTCAAACTGAAGGTAAGTCTAGGTAACAATTTATCTACGCTATATCCATGCACTGTACTGAGTAATTAACACATCAAACTCGTAAGTGTATGGTGCACATCTCAGTTCATTGTGTTTATTACACAAAATTGACATCACAATGAGTTGAATGACGAGTCTTCCAAGTTCTCGCTTCCTTTCTTCTCAATTCAATTCTTTTATTTTAACTCTCTGCAAGGTATGTTTACAATAAACTGAGGGGATACAATAAATGGATACACATTCCTTACAGACAGAAAGGATCCCAGAAAAGCGATGCTTATCTAGCTGGTCTCCATAATGTGAATGAACAAGTGATGACAATAACAAATTATTAAACTTAAGCTACATTTTTAACTAATGATTATGATGAGATACTGATGCGTCTCTTCAAAGTGAGTAAAAAACAAAGTAATGATAGGAATATTATATGGATATTGTGTCATTCATGTACTTACATGCAGTAAGTTATTTTGCATGTATGTTAATAGGGGTAAATCTTATGTTCTTTGCCATAGCCACTTGATATTTTAAATTATGCGACTAGTTAATAACAACTATATCCTATTATATATATTCTTTACTGGTAATCGATTTGGTATGCATTGAGATCGCTTATCTTTAGTTTTTCAAAGTTTTAAGGTTTCTAATCTCTACTGGTATTGAGTTCCAGATATTGGTTCCTTGGTTTTCAGTTGTTATTTCGCCATATTTGTTTCTACTGCGTTTGTGATGTATGTTATTTATCTGTTGTGTGTTATGGGAATGGACCTGATTGTTTTCTTTGAAGAGATTATCAAATATTTCAGGGAGGAGGCCATTCTTTTGCTTGTAAACAAATTTTGCAATGTATATTTTATAAATGTCAGTTACCATAAGTAAGTCCAGGTCTTTATGAAGTGATTTAGTTGGGGTGAGATAGTCTTTGCTAAACAATATTTTCAAGGCTCTGTTTTGTTGTGTCTGTACCTTTTTTAGGGTTGATAATTTGGCTCTCCCATACACCTCTATACCATACTGGCTTTTGGAGTAAACGTATGCATAGTATAGTACTTTTTTATTTTCCTCATGTACCCGTCGTCTGATTATTTTAAATGAGTTAGCCATTTTAATTATTGAATTATTTAAGTTATCAATATGTTCATCCCAGTTGAGGTTCTCATCTAGAATTATACCTAGGTATTTCACAGAAGGGACTCTCTTTATTGTGTAATTGTTTATCTTTATGTTGTTTAGGTAATCAGGAATGGTTGTACTTTTGCTTTTAAATATTGTGTTTTGTTCAGGTTTACTGTTAATTTATCATTGCACCATGTAAATGGGTCAGTCTCCTGAAAACTGGTCAGCATGAGATGGGATTTTAAAACATCAATAAAAACCTTCCTACTTATTTTTTTCCTTATACTTTTCATATTCATGTTCAGATTTTATGAAAGAAATAAGGGAAATAAAATATAACTGTGTGCAACTTTGGTCTTTTTAGTTATGAACTGTTTTTGTACCAAAAAACCCCATTTTACAGTCATCCATTTGTAACATGACATATGGGACGTGGTTGAATCCTTATTAACATCTTGTATTGCATTGATATATCAAACAAAACAGTTCCCAAATCAAAGAGGAAGTATTTATTAACATGTATGCATGCTTAAATTAAAAAAAATTAAATTTAATGTTTTCAGAAATAACATTACAAATTTCCGTCACACGTGTAACCGTGGTGTTTGGATGCCACACAAATATTGTACACTAATTATTCAGTGAATAAAGCATGGCTGGGAATTACTTTTTTTTTATCAATATAAGCACTAGATATTTCTGTATATTATGCCATGATTAATATGCTTCTAAGTATGATATTATTTAATTCTGATTAGATATTTATTAAGCAGACTGTTTGGTGTCCTAAACATGTGTTACACATGTGACACACATGTTATACTGCCATAAGAGATATCTTATTCATGGACTACACCTTTATTTTTTATCTCATCAGTTTATATTTTACATAGATGTAAAGGGGAGATTTCCAGCTTTCATTTGCAACCAAAAAATGTAAAAAATTCAAATATTAAATTTTAACTCTCCATGTGACACTTCTGCTCAGTTTTCAGGAGAGTGACCCAAATATATTTGAAAGGAATTTTTAATTGAATGTTTTAGTTGTTTAGGTGAATTTGAGGTTATGCAGCCATTGATATCATCTGCAAATAACCTTGTTTTGACATCTTGTTTTGTACAGTTGACTGTATCATTTCACATTTGTGTAGATCATTATTAGTAACTATTTTGTTGGTAACATGCACATTGTTATGGTTCTATCATATCGGTTCGCCTTCTGCACATATCCATGCTAACCTCTGGAAAGAGTAGGCGCTGGAACTAGCGCAGTTTGTTTGGCATTCGGATCCTTCCGGTCACATGATCAATCAATTACTGCCAAAATGGAGGCCGACTGATAAGTTTGTGGGACAGGACAACAGGGCACGGATATAAAAGTTTATAAACTGTCGAGGAAAGGACTAAAAGTTTCTGGAGGTCATCCCATGGAGTTAAGCTGTTGAGGGAATACGCCTCGCGCCTTTAGGTTCTCGACTTATTATGTCGTCCATGAGTAAGAAGTTGTTTACTCGCAGCAAGACGCAGAAAAAGAAGGGGAGGCCAAATTCGAGAGTGAGTTGAGTGACGATATTATTATCGGTGCCAATAAACGCTATCATCCGACGAATTGTCGTATCTAACCAAGGGGAACTTAGTTATACGGAATATTCCCCTCCCTTCTATATTTCCCATTGATCCTAGATTCTACTTTGCTAATACATGTCGGTCATGTGTTGTGTACGGTAATCTATTCTATATGACATATGTTGTTAATTATAATTTAAGTATTCGCAGGCCTTGACACTCACACTGTGACTGTCAATGACAGTACCCACTTTTTAATGACTTTGTGAGTGACGATTGTAAAATTGGATTTGTAAGCAAGTTTACACTGCTTAACATTTAATATTAATGTTTTGTGAAATAGTTTTGGAATGATAAATATAATAGTCTTTTTATCATATGTAAAATATTAAACTTCATAAGTTCATTAACGTTAGTCATTACTCATAACATCTCAGTTATATAATATAGGCCTACTTACTTGGCTTACAATGAAAGCATAAAATAACAGGGCCTATATGTATGAGCCCGGTGTCATGGTATAACTATAAAACCCCGGCCCGATCGCAACCCCTGCCGTGGCTTCTGCGCATGCGCGTGTCAGTGCCAGTGCATTGTCAATGACAATGGCCGTGAGCAATCTTCATACAGAAAAAGTGAAATATCTCTAAAGCTACACCACTTAGAAACAAGCTGCTTGGTACACATATAGAAAACATATTCGACGGATAGATTATATTAAATTTATACGGTTAGGGTTGTGCATTTCTGTTAATCTTTAATAGACACTGGCAGTGTGTATTCGTTCTGCAGCCGAGCTGCGCCCAATGTTTACAAACTCCGCGCATGCGCAGAAGCCACGGCAGGGGTTGCGATCGGGCCGGGGTTTTATACCACGACACCGGGTTAGCGGTCGTAACCCACGCGTCGTGCAGATTTCCCGGGTTAGTGGCAAAAGTGTCAATGTATGTGCTCGGGTTAGGCAAACTCTTCGAGGGTTAACGTCGCCTTCACTAACCCCAAGCGAAAGGACGGTTAAAGGTGGGGTTAGGCACCGATTATGACCAAATCTATTGAATGTGATCATATTTAACAGAATTACATACTCAAATCGTGAAATTTCATTAAATTAACCCTAAATTCGAAGCAATATTAACATAGCAGCTACATCGGCGGCGTTATTCATATTGTCAAATCGACGAATGTAAAGTAAACAAATCGCCGCCTCTGCAGCGACGTCGATATCCATACTGTCGAACGTCAAATAAAAATGGCCACCGCGAATCGGCGTGAATATATTAGGCCCAAATCTATTCAATGCGATCATATTTAACAGAATTACATACTCAAATCGTGAAATTTCATTAAATTAACCCTAAATTCGAAGCAATATTAACGTAGCAGCTATATCGGCGGCGTTATTCATATTGTCCAATCAACGAATGTAAACAGGCACAGAGGGATTTCCCAAATCTATAAATAACTGAAACGTTAGCTAACCCACACGCGCTTTGGACCCATACATCCCCCGTGACACATTTGGAACCCCGTGGTTAGATAACCCGGGACCCGCCTTTAACCTTGGTACGGTTAAAAATTGGCTCATACATATGGGCCCAGAAATACAAATATTCATCTCCAGTACACAAAACAGGGCTGCGAGAGAAACTAAATATTGTGAATCCAAAACACCCACCTTGATTTGATTCGACACATTCAGCTTAGATACTGGTGCTCGTATTAAACATTTGTCACTGCATAGAAGCAAATAGTAAGTACATTTAATAGAACCTGTTAGTGAACATTGCTATGGCATCCAACATTTTGACGTGCACGCCCAACAATTTTTTCTAAAGTATGGTAGATTACAACGATCAATCGAATAGATTTATATGTGAACAAAATTGCAGAACCTCAAAGCCATTGGACTCTGCTACTTTAATGATACAGGTGCTTTTCTAACGGTAACAGTTGATTTAAGTTTCGGCATCAAATTGGCCAAAGTATTAAACCAGAGATAGCACTAGTCATGGGCTATTATCAGAATTGTTATATTTGACATCCCTTTCCCCCCTCCCCCAACTCCCTATTATGAGGGAGTATGAGGATGACGAATACGAGGAGGATTTTACGTATTTGGATGATGATATCAGCAAGGCTGATTCAGAAGAAGTGTTGTCAGTAGCCGACCAGTTGGCCGTACTCAAAGCAAAGTTCTCGGGACAAGATTCGCCGTCAGCATCTTCGAAACTCATGAACAACACGGCAGACGTGGCAGCGGCCATTGCTTCACCATTTAGCAGCTTTAAGGCTCCGCCTAAGCCATTGGTGGATGATTCAGTTTAAGTCTAAGACTTCTGACATGGCTCAGAATACTAAAAGTCAGACAAGGGTACAGAAAACTAAACGCAGAGAGTTCCATAAGTTAGCCGAAAATCTACACGGGGGAGCTTTGCTCACAGAGATCCAAGAAGTTTACAAGAAACTTAAGAAGCCCACCGCGGAGAAAATTACGATCAGTGAATCGATGGCGGGAGTGATTAGCCACTATTACGAGGGACCTCAACAAGGAGGACCAAATCCTCTGAAAACTAGCAGGGAAATTTCTCGCCAGTATACTGGCCTAGCAGATGTGCCGGATGCGAGGGTACAGGCATTTAATGAGGAAATTTGTTTCATGGAAAGTAGAAGAGAGGGAGAAGGCTCACTACTAACAGCAACAAAAGGAATTGTAGGAGCCTTAGCGGCGGTAACTGGAGAACAGATGCATTCTCATTTAAGTGGACTGGTCTATTTATCTATTGCTTTCCTCCATTCTCTCTACTCCCCAGAGTAGTGCGCAAAGTACAGAAGGACGCACCAAAGGCGATGGTGGTGGCTCCACATTGGCCGGTGCAAACCGTGGCACCCACTACGTCAACGGGAGGCCCAAGGAACGATTCACTTCCCAAAGAGCGTTGGGAGCCTAATTTGAACATGCTGCCAAAGACAAGAGTCGGCAGAAGAAGAGGGGCTAACATCATCAAGATTGACAGCATACCACTTCTAGCACGCATGCTAGAGGGCTTCAATTTAGACAAGAAAACATTGCAATATTTTTCACATACATGAAGGCCCTCAACTAGAAAGTGTTATAAGACCCATATTAGCAGATGGGCATTATGGGCTTTAGAGAGAGAGGTAAGCATTATGAACCCCCTGCTAGCAGAACTGCTAAAATGTTTAGGTATATATTTGGAGTCGGGAGTAAGGTATGGGGCCATAAATGCAGCTAGATGCGCCCTGAACCTGATCCTCCCAAGGGTAGATGGATCAAAAGTAGGAGATCACTACCTGGTTAAATGGTTCTGCAAGAGTTGTCATGAACAGAGACCGCCACAACCCAGATATGACACATTCTGGAATGTGGGGACGGTGTTGGACTGGATAGAAAGTCTGTATAGTAATACGGTGTTAATTTGAAAGTTATTATCTTACAAATTAACGTTGTTGTTAGTCTCCTCTCAAAGAGGACAAACCATCCTTAGCCTGTCTGTAGACAGGATGAGGATCGAGGAAGATTCGATTGTCTTTAAAATGAAAATTCTTTAAAAACATAATCAACTGGGTGAACCGTTGGAGTCGGTCAGATCTGATGAATATAAGGACAATCGTAAACTGTGTGCGGTGAGAGCTATCAAGAGCTATGTAACAAGGACAGCCACTCTAAGAAAAGACTGAGCAATTGTTGATATCTTCCATAGGCCCACATGGGCCGATATCCAGAGCCACGTTGGGTAGGTGGACGCTTAGAGGTCTAGAATTAGCAGGGATAGACACATCTAAGTACAAGGGACACAGCACGAGGGGAGCATCGGCTTCCTCAGCTCTAGATGTGAGTTTCAATGCTATAATGCGTAATGCCTCATGGAGGAATAGTGCAAGTTTTGCAAGGTTCTATAATAAGTCATTGGAAGATCCTGGTGAAGTGCAGAGGACAATACTTAACAGAACAAAGCATTAAGAATGTGACAAGGTGTTGACGGGTTTGTCACAAAAATGGTTGTGTGTATTTAAAAGAAAGTGTTAAATAAAAACTAAGAGTTCATATAAAGAAAAGACGAGATCTAAAAAATGTTGTGAATTATAATTTAATGTTGGCTAACTGATATTGATAAAGGTGGTCATAGGATATATTGTTAAAGGACAAGAGAAAGGAAAGTGGAAATAAGAGGGAAGGAAAAGTACAAGGTGCAGAAGTCAGGAAGCAAGAAACCAGGCTACAAAGACTGCCCAGGTACTTAACTTCCAGTATTCGAAAGATGAAGTAAGAATATTTTAGTTATACTAGACTTAAATGAAAGTTGTGGTATTACTAAGATTCATACGAATCTAGGAATACAAAGGTAAGGACCAGGGGCCCGCCCACCCTTACCTGTGAAGTAGAACAAATTTGAATCAAGTATACTCGAGTATAATTTTTTTTTTAAGATTCAGAAAACAGGGAAAATGGGTGGGGGATGGGGTAGGTTTCCTTAAGAAGTGGTTAGCAGGTTTTTATGTTCCCTCCAACTTCGAAAAGTGAGGCTACTTCCGGGGCTGCATGAGCTTATCCTCAACCATGCTCCTTACCTTTGTATTAGTAGATTCGTAAGAATCTTACTAATACCACAACTTACAAGTAAGTCTAGTATAACTAAAATATTATGTATTGACTCAGGAAATGATGTACTAAATTTATTTCGGCATCATATATTATAGTGACTATATTATAGTATGTATAATAGAAATTTTCTGTAAATTTTGTCATCATGGATTCATTCCCCATCAATCCCTAAACCTTATCGTATCAGTACTGAATAATACAATGCTGTTATTGTATTCCCAAGCGTTGTATCAGTACTGAATAATACACTGCTGTTAATGTATTTCGATTCATTTTGGGCTTTATATCTATCTGTTTAAAGCAACAACCCTCAAACGATTCCTTGTGTTAAATATATATATATATATATATATCTGTTAAAAAGTGATTTGATTTTAATACACACACTCATACGCACAGACATACAATAACAGTAACAAAGCAAATATGAACTTTTAATGGGTATTTATTTATTTAATAAAATTTAATCTTGGCTGACGTATCAGCGGCATGGCAGTGAGGGCCAGGCACAAAGACCCAGATGCCCTAAGCAGTTTAGTTCAGTTTGTGCATGTAATGAGCAACTCGCAACGTGTCCAGAGTTCATGATGAGGAGATGCCCCCGTGCAGCACTCAAGCCAAAAGAGAAATGAGCGGTGCAGGGGCATCCCGAACAACTGGAAATGTCAGGTATGTCCTGACAGAGTTTGTCTTCCAGGTACCGGACAGAGGCAAACCAGAAGCCTCAAATGCTTGGGCAGCCCCTCTACGAATGCTATGAAGAGTGTACAGTTTTTCTGTACCGAGGGCGACTGAAGCAGCCAGCCTGAAAGCCCGGAGCAGCACTCGGTTGGTGAGAGGCTCCCCAGACGGCAGCAATAGGGCGGGGTAGTCAGGGGGAAGCAGAATACCCGACTTGGCATACCTCCTCCAGGCTTGTACAGGGTAGCACGGAGAGTTAGAGAGAGCAGGGAGATAGAAAAGGAGAGGAGCTGCATCAGATCTAGTTTTAGAAGAGTGCATGGTTATTACAAGTTTATCTTCACAAAGAGCTACATCTCGTTTTTTAAGCACATGAGGGCCTATGTTAGTAGTAGAGGAAGCTACTCGATTACTTTGTTGCATAAGCATTAGAAATGAGAAAAGAAGCACTACTATCATCACTAACAGGCAGGGTTTAAGAGAGGCCAAATATTCTATTATGGATCGAAACTCCACTGGCGTGATCGGCTGAGCCCTTCTCACGGTGTGATTGGAAGACTTTAGGACCGCACGCTTCATTACGGCGATCTCATTAGATTCAAATTGAGGCGATCTCATTAGATTCAAATATCGGTAACCCAAATCTTTACAGAAGAAAAGTAATTAAACACTGCCCCTGGAGACTTAAGGGCCTTAGAGAGGAACATTAGGAAGGACAAGAGGTCATAGACAGAAGGTTTAAGAGGAGAGATGTTATTGTTAGCACAGAACCTGAAATATCGCGAGAGATGGGCTGCCTTATTCTGCCATGTACGTGACGCCAAGCCAGATGAGAAGAGGTTGATGAGCTCCACATGGTGTGTCACTGTATACTCTGGAAGATAGAGGCAATAAATATACTATCTTCCGATACATACCGCAATGAATCAAAGATCAAAATCTAGTATGTCTAGTGCAAGTGAGAGGAAGACTTTAATTAATTTACGATCTGCACATAACTCCTTTATCAACACCTGTCTCAGACGAATCCTAAGAGTACGCTGGCCAAACATCATCAGTAACCTGGAGCTATGGCAGCGAACAGGACAGCAGCCTGTTGAGGAGGAGATCCTTCGGAGATGCTGGAGATGGGTTGGCAAGCCTGCATCCAACACCGCACTCTCCTGGAATCCACAGGGGAAAAAGAAGAGAGGCAGGCCAAGAAACAGTTGGCGCCGTGACCTGGAGGCAGATGTGAAGAGGTCTGGCCATACATGGAGACAGCTGGAGAAGATGGCCCAGGACCAGGATAACTGGAGAGCCCTTGTTCGTGGCCTATGCCCAAAGTTGGGCGGTAGGCGTAAGTAAGTAACATAACTCCTCCGCTTTGTTTCTCATCACACTGGACGAGAATGACATACTTAACGCATCTGCTAGTACCAATGACACACCTGGCTTATGTTTAATCACTAGCTCGAAATTATGTGCCGCTGCTAACAGCCAGACCTGCCTTGCATACGCACACATGAATCTGTCCTTCCCCTTTCCTGGCTCAAGTACGGACTGGGATGCCGCATTATCTGTATTCACTATGATACAATAATTCTGAGGATTCACCAGGAGCAATGCTTCTATTGCGTGTACTAAATTCAAGGCCTCGAGTTGCGCAATCGACAATTTCTTATTGATGACTGAAAGTGGGAACTCTACTGCATAATAATGAGACCCTGAAAATGCCCCCCCCCTGCCGAGAGGCATCCTTTAGTGCCACATGGTCAATATAAATGTTACAATAATCTTGTGATGAAGGCCACAACGACGGTGATGTTACTGGCCAGAACTTATCCAACTTATCATGGAGATTCACCAGGTATACCAGTATGGAGACACCCCGCTGTATCAGTGTCTGGCTAAATAATGTTCAAAGAAAATACCATACCACAGAGTTTTGTTTGTGCTTCTCAAAGGACGATATCGACATGGATCATCACATGTATGCAGCACTTAGTCGCAAGGGCTCGACTGGCACCCAGAACATCAATATCTGATTCGGGTTGTTTACAGAGCCTATCAGTTAGTGTTGAAACAGATGGCAAGGAGAAATTAAAGGACAGTCGCTGGTAAAAACCTTTAATGATACCCGCGTTAACACTACACCCTGGGGGAAAACTTAAATCAATAATTACACGTTTGTTCACTGAGTTCTTCTTGGGCCTAGTCATCATTGGACTAACTTGACACCATGGGTAGAAAGGCAGAGTACCAAACGGTCCCAACAACGCATTCATGATTAGCTCTTTGTTAATAAAGAAATTAATATGCAGATCCGAATCTGCCCCGACTGTATGATTTACTAATGTAGGAACCGGTACCTGCTCCGAGGTATAGTCTAGTGGCCAACCAAACTCAATATGGTCGACAAGTAGTGTGTCGGGATAATCTAATTAGGAGTGCGCGACACACCAGAATTTTAAGACCCGACAGCACTGGAATTGGGCTGACAAATAATTTGGAAGAGCGGTCTTACGTACAGCAATATAAATGTTACAATAATCTTGTGATGAAGGCCACAACAACGGTGATGTTCCTGGCCAGAACTTATCCAACTTATCACTAAATAGAACAGGGGAAGGAGGAGAGAAAACATTATCAGAAGCAACAGAATCAAAAACAGGAGAGGCAATGTTAAACCAATCGAACACAACATCAGGCAATGACAATTCAGTATCGGAGGAGGCGTGCGGGGTGGCAGGTAGGGGTGGGATTGCTGACTCATGGGAACACACATGGTCTGAGCTGCAGGGAGCCCTGCCATTGGTCGACTGGTTAGATGCGGTCGGGGGTAGGGTGGAAGGATCCGAGGAAACTAGGTCGACTGTCATGGTGGCGGGCGCAACGCACTGGACCACGTGCGTGCCCTGCCCTGCGGCGGGTACCAAACAGGGCGACGGGGGAAGAACCGGGTAGGGAACGGGAAAAAGCACTTACTGCTCCAGCTGACTGCTCGGAGAGATTCTTGTCCATGAATATGCGCTTTTTCATACAATCTTGCTCTTGGTGAGGCAGACTACTACGCTTGAACCTATATGCACAATAAGCACATACATGAGCAAACCTATCAGGCAGCACGCCATGCGCCGCCTGAAATCCGCACTCCTTGCCCCAGTTCCATTGGTAGCATGCCTTGCCATCTACCTCTTTACTATAGTCCTCCCTTGAGTTAAGCGGCTGCTGTTCGGGGGACGGAGCTGAGACAGCTGGAGTGGGAACTGAGCGTTCAACGGCATGGGCATAGACAGGCCTCGGGGGCGGATGCCTCCCGGCATCGGTGCAAATTTCTCTCTGCACGTCCTTTAGTGCCATGTGGTCAGCCCAGGCATCAGGCAGATGGCCATCTGCGACCATCTAAAAGATCTGCTCCGACCACCTCCTGCACGTGGGCCAGTCCCAGGTTATGGCCATGCGTGCTAACTCTTCCTCGTGCTTCAGGAATGGCTGCCACCACTCTTCCGGGAAGGCAGCATGAGCCGCAATACGATGCAGCGCCACAAAATATTCTGCCCATGTTGCTTCCCCTATACCAATTTTTCTGCAGGCATCCCCTCGAGAAATAAAGTTACGTGGGAAAAACTTAGTACCTTTCGGTCGTTGCAGAGCAGGGACAGCTTCCACGAACTCTGCCGCAGCGGGTGGTAGACGCCTCACCGGGCGGGGTGGGCATGGGGAGCATGGCAAGAGGCTGGGAGGGAAGCCACGCACGTGGTGTAGCAACCAGCTGCGGAGCGGGGCCGGGGGTCAACATTGCTGGAATTTTTTTATGTAAAATTAAATTGGTCATAAAGAATATTTGGTCAAATCATGTTTTACGATCGTTCCAAAGTTTTCAAACCTCAATGTTTTAAATTTTCCCCGCCTGAAGTTGGTCGTATTGGATACAAAGCTAAAGCTAGTGATCTCTACTTTACTGTGAAAATAGTCATTTTTACCTCTGATGTACTCACTCGCAGCAGACAACGTTCAAAGAGGGGTAGTGTGCAGAGAGCAAATCTCCTATTTTTCCCAATGGCCAGTCAGCATCAGCAACCAGTCCTATGTTTGGAGTACCTTCTAATTATCACTAACATATCACCTACTCAATAACAATATTGATGGATTCAAACAACACGATCCAGACTAAGTACCTGCATCAATATATATGTTCCAAACAACCCTAACTACAAGTACAACACTCAATACCACCACCACCCTACTTACCCCAAAATGAAAATTTGTGTATCAACACCATACATCTACACACATATTTTTTTCAACTTTCTTGTGGTAATAAACCATTCTTTTGGCTTAACTGTAATCAATAAAATGTTGGTTTAATTTGTTGTGTGTGCTAAACTGATGTTATGGATGTGTGTTAAAATGATGTTATGGATGTGTGTTAAAATGATGTTATGGATGGATGTTATCAAATCAAAAAGTGAGAAGAACAAATTCAACTCTGGCATATCCACAACATGTGAACCTTCATATAAATATGAATTCTGCTATTATTTGGAATGTTTTCCCTTTTCGTTTCCATGTCACAAAAGTGGTGCACAGTTTATGAGAACGACCCATATATAAAAGGAACGCCCGTAAAATGTATCACATAAACTCTACTTTTACATGATTGTCATGGAGATTCACCAGGTATACCGGTATGGAGACACCCCGCTGTATCAGTGTCTGGCTAAATAATGTTCAAAGAAAATACCACACCACAGAGTTTTGTTTGTGCTTCTCAAAGGACGATATCGACATGGATCATCACATGTATGCAGCACTTAGCCGCAAGGGCTCGACTGGCACCCAGAACATCAAGTCGTCAAATAGCAACTCGCTGGGGTCGGTGACGAGCGAGCCAAACTGCGCCCCTCTCGAACAGGAGGACTTCCTGTCACTCATGCATGACGTACGCAACTTCTCAGACGCACTCGGAAAGCTTAAGGAGGTCTTCCAGCCCTTCGAGGAAGGTAAGTTTAATTGACTGCAAGGATATGGGGTTTTTCTCTCGGGAGTAATGGGGCGAAGGGGGTGGGGAGAGAAGTGGGATGGTAGGGAATGAAATATGTGGTGGTGGTGTTGGGGATTTGGGGTGCGGGGTGGTGGTAGTCACATTAATAGCAGATCAGCTTAGAATGCATGACACTCATTATTTGTTATGCAAATGATAGTTCGCTCTTCTTTCTTGCATCACTTGTTATCTGATAGCCTAAATGCTGTATTAACTTTTTTTATTGAAGAAAAGAGAGAATATAAGGAAAATATGGGGGGGGGGGGATTGGTGAAAGAGTATCTGAACTTTAAATCCTCAAACCACCCAGCCAGGGAAACGATATAAATTCTAAGCGCTCGTTTTTTTATAGTTTTTTTTTTTATTGAGGCGGTATTTATACTGTCCATAGCATATAAGCCTGGGTACCCATGCTTGTTTTCAATGCTGGCCAGTTGTAGTGTTGGTGTTATCTTACCACACAGCAGCTGCTGATAAGTTATTTGATTTCCTGCATTTCAGTAGCAGGTAGATAATTGGTTGGTATTGTTAGTGGCCTATGTTATTTTTTTTTTTATATATATATATATTTTTTTATATTTTATTTTGTTCTACTCTTATTACTAGAGACCAGACGGGATGGCCGAATGAGTTAGAGCGTCCGTCTCCCGTGCTGGTAGATCGTGGGGTCGTGGGTTCGAGTCCCGGTCGAGTCAAACCAATGACTTTAAAATTGATACTTGTTGCTTCCTAGCCAGGCGCTCGGCATTATTAGGATAGGGCAAGGACTGGTGTGCTCAGTGTCAGGATAATGTGACTGAGTGGGATACCAGGTCATGGTGCCGGCAGCCTGGTTTCCCAGTGGGACAGCACTATAAAGTCGCCATGAGTGCGCACTGTCACAAGTCGGTACCCGTCCTGATATGACCTTAGATGTTGCTAGGACGTAAAACAACAACAAACAAAACTTATTACTAGACTAGCCTACTCCTATTTACATATCATAGGCTTGTACATAGCTGTGTGGTGTGTTATCTGGATATGCTTGGCATGGTTACCTTCCATTGGGCATTCCGCTGGTGGGCCGTGACATATCACATGCTCCTTTGCAGTGCAGCTTAGTGGGTGTTTCCTAGCCTAATTTGCACAGATATTTTTTGTAAGTTTTAGGTCAGGATTTTGTCATTCCTTTACCGTTTGGGCATTCCACACCTTGGCAGGCATTTCCAGCGTGCTTCTCTCATGAGCTTTTATTTGGCTTCTGGTCTGCTTCAGTAGTGGCACATTATTTGCTCTAGTAGCCCTTTGCGGTTTTGTTCAGAGTTTATTGTTTTGACTGTAGCTATATGCTAGAGTTTTCAAATGAATTATTCTCCTATTTTCTAGTAATTTCACTTTGGTTCTTTTGTGTATGTCATAGGTGGGGTGCAGCTTGTCTACTCTTAGACAGATTTTTAGGGCTCTGTTCTGCAGTATTTGCATTTTTTTTAGTAGTTCTTTTCTCACACGCATGTAGTTTACATCTCCATAGTCAAAATAGGGGAGCACCATGCCCTTGAAGATTTTTATTGACATTTCTTGAGTCATGTTGTCTCTTAGCTTTGCAAATAGCCACAGTTTGTGGTTTACTTTCTGGATAATTTTATTTATACATAGGTTGTAGTTTAGTTGGCTGTCCAACTCAAGGCCTAGGTATTTGTAATGGTCTACATTTTCTCATGTTTGGTTTCCTAACTTACAGTGTAGTTTTCTTTCAGGCATTTGGTTATGCGAGAAGAGTACTGTTTTTGATTTGTTTGTGTTGATGGTTATTTTGTTGGACTCACACCACTCGTCTAGTTTTAGTAGGAGCTTATTTAGTTTAGTTATTACCTCCTCTTCTGTGGTACCATTTGCGTATATGACTGTGTCATCTGCATATAGTTGGAGGCACTCAGTTTGCAACCATTTTTCTAGATCGTTTATATAGATTATAAAGAGTAGTGGCTCGTTAACATGTACTTATACTTATCCTATTCAGCTGTAAGTGACGCTTGTGGGTCTGTCAGCTGATCTGTGTCATCATCACTGGTTAAATCGTCACTACCAACATGGGACGGAAGTGGGAAATTGATGTTAGTTGTTAATGTTGATGAGCATGTGTGTGGGAGTGGGTTGGGGAGGATGTTGGTTATTTTAGTAGGAGGTTTTCTTCTAAGTACCCATAAATGTAGGTTAGGTTGAACGTAATAGGTTCTGGAAAACAGAGATAATCTTAGAATTTCATGATTATATTTACAATAATAGAAAGTCACATTTTTTCCTTACAAGTTATCTCCTTGAAACTCGTGGTAAACGAACTGATAGCAAACATGACTTGAATTTACTTTTTCAGTACCTTTCCTGTGGGAGCCTTGAGATATTTTCTGGACTCGCAAATTCTAATGATCTCTTATTGTTCAGCGGCTTTCTACACACCCTGACTGAAATCCCTATTTTTTGCGGTTATTTTGGTGTTTATTTGTTTGTTTGTTAATTGAGATATTAAAATTAAATTTACCCTTTTCCTGGGTACTTTGATCAACAAATGGCGTTGTTGCACAAATTGGATGTATATTACCTAATTCTACTAGGGATACCATGACACATCTGCACCTGGGAATTACCATGGATTGAGAGTGAAAACTGGGAGTTGGTAGTAGTTTTTATTTAGCTATATCAGGCTTATTTATTTGAATACTAAAATGAATCCAAGACCAGGTTAAAGGTAAGAGAACAAAGGTTGTTTCTCCTGTAATAAATTTGTAAGAACCCTTTGTGGTTTGTTTTGCCATGGTGTTGAAGTGGAGCATTTTTTGACAGAATTTGTCATTTTCAACAAGTAATCAGCCTGTGTTTGGGGTAGCTAATTAAATTCATATAAACTTGCACAATCGGATCCAGAGAGTGATTTTCCATGTCCCGAAACACCTTAATCGTTTTAAATCTTAAAATTGGGACAAATACATCTGAACACACTGATTCCTGGTCGGGTATTTATCACAGGCATTTTTGTTGTTTATTTGTTGTCATATATATTAACTTAACGAACATTATCTCTCCCTTTAGTAGTACAACGTCATGTTCGTCAAGTGACTAGTGCAATATCTGATTGGTGAAAGAACAACGTAAAGTTAATATGTTAAACAAATAGTGCCAATAATGTTTGCTCTTTATGTTCACATGTAATCGTAAGGGCCATTCAAATATTACATAACGCTTAGGGGAGTGGGTGTGTAGGTCCAAGCGTTATGTGACGTGTATATTCTAAAGTTACAAGGGGGTGTCTAATTTTTACAAAAATAGTATTACGTAATAAATGAACGGTCCCTAATACACAAATTAGCACCCGCAAATACATCGATTTATACAATTATCAATTGAACACAAATAGGTGTGCAGTATCGCTGGTAATGAATTGTGGCGTGGAATTGAGTAAATAAATTTAAAAAAATCATATATTTGTTTAATTGCTGATATATTTGAAACAAATGTTCCAATTTTGTCAGTTTCCAGATGTGGTGCTTTCGTGGGTTGTCTAACCTTGACGACTGTTGGTGCGGGTGGGGGGTTGGTGGGGGGTCAGGTACGCGCGGTGTGAACTTCTAATGTCCCTATAAGATCCGGGCATTCACACCACGTTCCGGGGGCGTATTCGATTAACCAACTCGGGTCAGCCGAGTCACTTTTTGGCGCATGCGCACATCCTATAGATTCGGGTTGAATAAACGAACACGCTTCTCCATGCTCGGGGTGGAAAAAATAGTGGCTTAATGCAAAACCTTTTTCTTTTTGTTTAATAACCGATATAACTACAGCAAAATAGGATTTTAAGTAGTTTATGATTGCATAGTTTAGTTAAATTTCCATTTCATTAATCTGTGTTATTACCAAAAAAAAACCATCTAGGACTGGTACTGGTAGCTGTTATCCTACAGGACGGTACCAGCGCAAATGTGACGTCATCGTTCCCAGCCACCCCCAGCCAAGATGTGGGTTACTGGGTTCGGGACTTTTTGCACACAGCACATGTTTTTGTCGACTCCACTCGGGGTGTTTGATTTGAAATTCTAGCAACTCGGGTGACCCGAGTCACTCGGGTCGTGTTAATCGAATACGGCCCGCGTGATCATAGACCGGCCGGACTTGACAAATGACATACAGGGTTTGTACACATGCCTGTGTTCAAACACATCGGGCCCCGGCTTAACTGGTCGGGCTGTATGTATACGTAATGTATGTATGGCACTCCAACCTTAAATTCTTCCTTCCTTCCTTCCTTCCTTCCTTCCTTCCTTCCTTCCTTCCTTCCTTCCTTCCTTCCTTTCTTCCTTCCCTCCTTCCTTCCTTCCTTTTTCTTCCTTTCTTCCGTTCTTCCTTTCTTCCTTTCTTCATTCCTTCCTTCCTTCATTCCTTCCACCCATTCCTTCTTCCCCATCTCCCTCCTCCCTCACATTCCCCTCCCTCCCTCCCTCCCTCCCTCCCTCCCTCCCTCCCTCCCTCCCTCCCTCCCTCCCTCCCTCCCTCCCTCCCTCCCTCCCTCCCTCCCTCTCTCTCTCTCTTAGTACCATTAATCATCTCACCAACCATCCTTCTTCCTACAAACTCCTTCATCACACCATTGTCTAACCGCTATCCCGCCACTCATTCCATCAATGTCCCTACCACCATTTCACCAGCCTCCCCAATCCTACCATCTTTCAGGTCAGCGTCCTTCATTTCACCACCCCTCATCCCAATACTTACCATCACATACAATGCTTCTCCTTCTTCCAATAATCCTTTTTCCTGTGATCCTTCATGCAGCCATGTTTTACTTACAAGAGCCATTAATATTTTTAAGTATTCAACTGGAGTCTTGCTCTTACCACAGAGGAGACATGAGACATTGCCATTTAGGACTATTGATATGATATAGCACGTGTTTTCTGCTCGGCCGAATTACATTCGTACCACTTGAAGTGACTAGAATATAGTTCCACAACATATATCAAAATACCTCTGTACATGTGCAATGAAAATCGAATGACGCGATTGTACTATTTGTAGGTGTCATAATAATCCGTGTCGGTAGAGTGCCTTCATTTCAAATAGCCCTCAACCTTTGGTTTCAACTCATTTGAAGTCACTCCGCCCACCTATTTGGACTTTGATATATGCCTACATGTATGTACAATTGTGTCTTGATTGTACTACCGAAGCATTAGTCGATGCCCATTCAAAATCATTGCACTCACATCCATCAATATGTATCACTGAAACCATTTGTATGTCTTGTTAAAACAAAAAAGAATAAGAAGAATAAAGGGAATAAGAATTACAGTAATAATAAGAACAATAAGAATACAATAATAACTATAGCGAATTGTCTTAAATCCTCAGTACCGATCATGAATAGTTTCAGTGTTATAATCGATGTCAGCTGACGCTGCTGGGATGTGCTTGTGTTGCAGGTGTCGGTGAGGGAGACACACGCGTGTCTGCACACGAGAAGCTGGGGGAGGTGCTCAGTGTACTGCGCAGTGTGCTCCACAAGTGTCCCGCACTGCACACCACCGACGTGCTCACAGACGCAGTGGTGCTCATCTCAAAGATAAAAGGTCAGTCTTTAGGATTAAAGGTCAGTCTTTGCAGGAAGTTGAGCCACCTCTGGTATCCTGCTTCTCAACATGCGGTGGCCGAATTGGTAGAGGCAGGCTTCCCGTGTGGAAGGTCGGGAGTTCAATTCCCGGTCGAGTCAAACCAATGACTTACAAAATTGGTACCTGTTGCTTCCTAGCCTAGCACTCAGCATTAATAGGATAGGGTAAGGACTGGTTAGCTCAGTGTCAGGATAATGTGACTGAGTGGGATATCTGGTCATGGTGTCAGCGGCCTGATTTCTCAGTGTGGCAGCACTGAAGAGTCGCCATGAGTGCGCACTGGCACAAGTCAGTACCTGTCCTGATATGGCCTTAGATGTTGCCAGGACGTAAAACTCCAACAACCAAAACCTCCAAGTCACTCACTCAACAACCAAGCCCCCTTAGGTCGCGCCTCAATAATTGTGTGCTGTACAACCGTCTGTGTTCGAGGTTCTCTTTATTACAGGAAGTTGAGCCACCTCTGGTTTCCCTCCTCAGCACTCTTAGGATACACCTCAATCATTGTGTGGTGTACAGTTGTATATATATACATGGTTATCTTTATTTCAGGAAGTCGCACACCTTAGGTCTCCAGCTTCTCCTGTCTTGTGCCAATTGTTGTGCGCTGTACAGAGTTAAACTGGTGTCTAAATTAGGCCAGTGACCAATACACAATATGTGTCTTCTGAGTTAGTGTTCATCGGTCCTGTGGAGAGACCTGGTGTGTTTGTGTTCTCTTCTAGCCTTCACTATTATTCCTTCACTAGAGACCCTACATTGTAACCTCATTTTGATCGCATTAAAATTACCCATGATTTCTGATGACCAAACTTAGTCAAGGTTTTTTTGCCTTAAATTTTACCCGTAGTCACTTCATTAGTATCGTTACTACCCCGCCAACCTAACCATCCACCCTAGTGTGCATATTGCCACACCTACCATGTCCTCTCCAGTGCAGCACACACGAACTCACTGTATGCGACCATTGTGCATGCTCCACATAACTTGCTTTTGGTAGATCGCAGGATTCGAACCCACAGGTTCGAACTCGGGTCGAGTCAAACCAATGACTTTAAAAATGACACTTGTCGCTTCCTAGCCTGGTGCTCGTCATTATTAGGATAGGCAAGGACTGGTTGGCTCGGTGTCAAGATAATGTGACTGAGTGGGATATCAGGTCATGGTGTTGAGGCCTGGTCTCCCAGTGGGGCATCACTATAAAGTCGCCATGAATTCGCACTCTCCCAAGTTGGTACCCGTTCTGATATGACCGTACAAACAAAATCATGTAACTTGCATGTACACTTCATGCATTTTCTGGACTGATGCCTTGTGCTTCATCCCCAGCCAGCCCCGCCAGGAGCATGATTAATGGCCTGCTGTGTCCCAGCTTTGGTATCTCGGAAATAATGTATTGGTAGTGGCCCATGGTACAATACAGTTGCCAAGCCTTTCATCTTCCCATCCTGTTGCACTACTATCCTTCAGGCCACAATCCTTCATGCTGCCATTCATCATCCCACCATCCTCAATATACCCATCCTGCATGCATCAGTTGCCAGGTAGCCTAGGTAGTACAGTGATTGGACCCTTACCCCAGAATGCAAGAGATGTCAGTTACAGTCGCGTTTTAACAGATTTCCCCATATGTTTGCAACACCTCCATGGCACTCCTTGTGCCCATCATTCAGTTCAGGTTTAGCTAAACTTTAATGCCAGTAGTTTTCTTGTCAGTTTTGTATTCTTTCTGCCTTAAACGGGAAGTAACATGATAATCACAACTTTACTTATTCACAATTATCATGATCGATACTATTTATATTGATTATTTATATTGGGAACTTCCTATTTTCTAGAGTTAGTTATTGTCTAATCAAGGCTGAAAGTACCTGTGGTCAAGCTATGACTATTACACTCATTTGACCCTTCTTAGCCGTTAGACTGAAATAGGCTAGGGAATACGTATACATAATGATGGGCTTTTGCTGTAAAATAGAACTGAAACCCACTTAGCTTGATGCTAATTATAGAGAAGGGTTATAAAGAAGCAGATCAGTGCCTCAAAATCTCCAAAGGAATTGAGCAGAAACCCTACTTTGAATAATAGTGACTTTGAGACCATTGTACTCTATCTTGTAACATGTGTAATTCCACTTTCCCGTCCGTGTGTAACGTGACAGAATGGGCTATTAGAGGTCCAACCCAGTAAGTAGGGACTGACCTGTCAAGAAGCATTATACCAAGTATTATATGGCTAGTCTTGGTCGTAATGTGTAGCATTGCGTTTGATTCAGCGCGGTGCGGCGGGGGTGGGGTGAAGTGGGGTGGGGTAGGGTGGTGGTGCGGTGACACGCCACCCTCGCTTTCAGCTTTCGCGAAACTCTCATCGCGGGCCGACCGAACCGAGGCACCACCCATCATACCTCGTACTGCTACTGCAAGTCACTGCTGCTGCTGCTGCTGCTTCTGTTGCTGCTGCACCTCCAATACCTCTCTTCACTTCCCACTCACCCACCCGCCCTTAATTTTGACTTACTCACTTAGCGTGCCTTACCCTTTTACTTCATATGGCTGAAACCTCTTCGGGAACCTCCTTTGTGAGTAAATATTGATGTGGTAAACTGACGTGACCAGACCATCTTTAAGCGACCGCTACGTGACGCCATGCTTCTGTCTTTGTTGCAGGGTTTCACTATGAGGACGTAGGTACAAACTTGCCTGAGCTGTATGCCAGCATCGATCAGCTCGCTCTGAACTTCAGCATCAGGTGAGCTTCTCCCTGTTAGTCACAATTTACAACCCGATTACCGGGCGCGGTGGCCGAATCGGTAGAGCGGGGGGCCTCGCTGCGGAAGGTCGGGAGTTCAGTGCCCAGTCAAGTCAAACCAATGACTTATTAAATGGATACTTGTCACTTCCTAGTCTGGCGCTCGGCATTAATAGGATAGGGCAAGGACTGGTTAGCTCAGTGTCAGAATAATGACTGAGTGGGATATCAGGTCATAGTGATGTTGGCCTAATTTCACAGTGGGACATCACTATGAAGTCACATTGAGTGTGCACTGTCACCAGTCGGAACCCGTTCTAATAATACCTTAGATTTTTCTGCTACGTCAAACTCCAAGAAACAACCACCCAACCAACCATCCACAACCTGGGAATTCAACTAACGTTGGGATCAGTGTTTAATATTTGTCAAGATCTTGATAGGCTTTTTACTACAACTGCATTAATCCCTGCCTGCGTTTGCAGATCTTCACAGCAGGGCATCACCTGCATTTGTGCAGGTAACATGTACATTTGTACAAAATAGAAAACTATTATTAATGTGAATTGAGAATTAAAAATAGCACAAGACAACCTTCATAACCGATCAGACATTAAGCTTATACATTAATAATCATTATGTTCTATAGAAACACTTAAATTGACTGCCTGTTCTAAGCTTGCCTACAATTAATAACATTTAATATTATTTCCCTATATTCTCAATTTGTGGACAGGAAACTGATTTCCTTCAGCTGTTTGTCTTTTAAAATTAAATTGGTATTGTGTTTAAAAGAAATTATATCTATTATCAGTTGCGTGATTGTCCTTGAGCCTTTAGGCCTGCGCCGTTGTGAAGTGTTATCTGACACAGACATGAGGAGGAGGTATACTCTATACGCACAAGACCTCAGTGCATTATTAGACTGTTTGTCAGTACTTGTTGTGATTACAGTGTATCAGAATACTTGATGGGCGACGTCGACACCTACCCGCTGCTTGGAAAGACGAAGGTAAAAAGACATTTAATTAGTAATTTCCTAAATGTTGTTGATGGCGCATTCTCTACAGTGATACCCGTGTGCATTCTCTACAGTGATACCTATTACAATTTCCACTGACCTGCCCTGTCTGCAGTGTTGCCAACCTGGAAGTATTGAGAATCCTTGAGGTTTTGTATTGCGGGTGTGGAAACCAAGTGGCGGCAGCTGCAAGCTTGCGAGGGGGTTGAGGGGCATGCTCCCCCTCCGCTCCAGAAAATTCAACCATTAAACAAAACGGGCTATTTGAGGGTATTTCCAAGGGGTTATGGACTGATATTTTTAGCATATGTATAACATGATCTTTACTTGTATTTAATCAAAAGTACACTTTGCGCGAAATTCGTGGGATTTTGGGGTCTATCTGTGACTCGTGAGGTGACTGATCAGAACCTTCAATTTCCGTAACTCTCGCAGGTATTTCATGAGAGTTGGCAACATTGTGTCTGTTATCGCGTTTACTTGTATTTAGCTACGGCTGGTTATAAATTAAAATGAATTTAAATTTCAACTTATACTGATCAAACTGACTAAGATTTGAAAAAACATTAAGTCAGCTAACAAATAATTATCATCATAATATGGGGTTTGGCGCCCTCGAGCTTCTGGAATGCATATAGACTCCGGTCAATACTCACCCCAGAGTTCCGCAGGATTCAAACCTCGCATTGCGAAATAATTTATTAATATACAGCGATTACACACTCCTATGCATAGTCAACATTTTGATCTTAGTAAACCTATTTAGGTCATTGTGAAGGTATTTAGTCTTAAAACCTGTTGAAGTTACTAATATTTTAGAGCTAGGTCATGTTATGCCACTTTGTATTTGAAATAGAAGTAATATGTGCTGCGTCCTGTTTTGCAGGAAAACTATCATATACATAACATTGTCATCATTCAAAAGAAGTGATTAAGTTTAGTATAGTATTACTGCCCTTAAATACATAACTAATGCTGGTTTTCTACATATGTGTATGAATTCTTGGTTATAGCTGTGGCATTTTTGTACAATGAACGAGTAGGGTTATGTTGAAGCCACGTCCATCTGGAACTGAGCCACATGACCTGAAATGGCAGCGTTCCAACATTGCTTCAGGCGCCTTCCCTTATGTGTTCAGTAATGCACTGCTCTAACCGACGAGATAGTCTTCTAATCTGCCACTGCTGAGCAAGTGAAAGCTTTATTTAATAGCCCCTATAGTCGGAGCATTAGTTTGATTAAAACCACACATAGGAGTAAGATTTCCGCTGTGGTTAGGACCAGAGGCGCCTTTCACCCCCACCACGCCGATTTTTGTTTTGTTTTATTGCTCTTTTGCATGTGGCCCAATCATAACTCCGTATGAAATCTAAATTTATCATAAATTCATGTAAATTCATATAGATTCACGTTGATTCATGTTCACTTATGTTTTTTTCTTGAAGATTTATACTGCCTATCATAGATAAGTCTGAATAGATTTGTTTTCACCATTAGACAGTTTGTCAATAGAAAGCGCACCTACACTTTTACCAACCCAAGGGATTTTTAACCTCCCACACCACATAAACATAGTATGAGAGCAATCGGCCTTTGATAACGCTGTAAGTTATACACAGCGGTGGGAATCCAAATTGGCAGAGTTGGGGGCACAGGGAGTCGAACAACCAACCTAAAAAAAAGTCAGACACTCTAACCACTCTGCCACAGAGTTCACTCATGTTCACTCATGTTCACTCATGTTCATTCATGTTCACTCATGTTCATTCATGTTAACTCATATTCATTCCATGATGAATATGAATTTTCTATTTAACAAAAATAAAGCATGTGTAATATCAAACACATACTTCTTAATATGAACACTTTAGGGGTTTTATTCTGTTTGTTTACTAGACAGTTTTGTGTTCCAGTCTTATGATAATCTCGCCACGGCGAATTCTGATCTGGGATGCTCCGATGATTTGGACTCCAGAGATACCGGTAAGCGGTTTAAATAGAATGGAGAGGTTTTAATACTAACTACTCCCTGTAGAAATTAGGATTGAAGATAATATTGGATTAGATCTGTCATGAAAGTGTCATGGGGGTGATGAAAATGGGAAATATTGCGCCTAGAGCGGGACTCGAACCCACATCTCTTTGCATTCTGGGCCAGTGTGCTAACCATTATGCCACCTAGGCTCCCCGATATCAACATACTACCCACACCTAACTGTCTATGTGTTTACTTGCCTGAGTGGTCAGTGCAGACTACTACACTCGTCCCCCTGGAATTGTAAGTCTTTTAATGCTCACAATTACATACAAAGAGGCAATGCACTAACACATACATACACAGTGTCGGTTCAACAACCATACAGCACATAGCTTGTACAGGATCATGGTCACGGCAATCAGGGTCATGGGGGTGATGAAAATGGGAAATATTGTGCCTGGAGCGGGACTCGAACCCACATCTCTTTGCATTCCGGGCCAGTGTGCTAACCATTACACCACCTAGGCTCCCTGATATCAACACACTACCCACGCCTACCTGTCTATGTGTTTACTTGCCTGAGCTGTCAGTGCAGACTACTACAAAAGCATTGCTCCCTGAACTAATACTCATAACCAATCAGATTGCATGTTGGAAAGGTAGCAGAAGTGAGTACTCCGAATGAACTCTACGGTCATGACTAAATCCACTTAATATAATTCACATTAAAACCAATGTTATACACCGATCGACTGTATTGACTGAACCTACAGAATGATGTGCCTGAATATCACATGGCATAAACTATTGAAATCAGGGGGATTGTAATGCTCTAGATGATTGACTAGCATCGTTCCATGCTCTAGATTGACTAGCATAGGTGTTGTGTGTGATGCTTTTTCTATTCAATAAGTTTCTTTTAGCACAATGTCAAACTGGTACTAGACTCAAGCATAATTCAAAATAAGCGCTTGAATATTGGCTATGCTTGATGAAGCAATAGTTCTAAGAATGATATTCATGGCTCATTATTTTTGTGAGAAATATGATGTCAAGCATCAACTGGGATTTGAGAAACTGAGATCTTGTCATTATTACATGTTCGCAAGTACTCTAATTAGGGTGGTTGGAATGACCTGGAATATAATATTCCAAATTTTATATTAAAAGGCAACCATATAATTGACGGCATTACAGTAAAAAAAACACCACAACCCACATCTATGTTACGGTAAAAAGCTTGAATATACTGCACATGTCTCCATTGGATTTTCTTTTCTGAACAAAAAATTAAATGATCTTTATCCCACGAATTCTCCAGTATGTCGGCTTGTGCTATTGCTTTGTTAATTGATTAACAGGTGAAGAGTTGGACGCTGTTCTTTTGCGTCTCGAATATGGCATGGACATGGCACTCAGTTGGGCCAAGGCATCATCCAAGTACATCAAAGAAATACTGAACTACATAGAAAAGAGGGCCAGCCTGGGTAAGTACATTACTGATACCTACCCCTGTGTAGTGAATAATCAACTGTGGGAAGTACTTCAGTGAAATCTACAACTAGGTAGTGATCAGGCATTACTGATAGCCACCACTGTGTAGTTTTCATTATAAATGTAATATTTCATTATAATTTATTGACATGGTGTTAAATATTCATTACTCTATAGTAAGTGTACATCAGGACGCCCACAACTCTGCAGTTGTCACCACGAGTAGAACCTTTGTTCTGGACACGGGGTTCAAATTTCCATCACTCTATTATGAGTCTATAGTAAGTACATAACTAACGGCTATAACTGTTAAATGCAGTCGACCACTTTCAATGAAATAAACCTCTGAGGTCACGAATGGGTCCAACAAGTTTGGCTGTTTGTTGTTGGTTTACGTCCTAGCAACAACTAAGGTCATATCAGGATGGGATCCAACAAGTAATTCAAGATGAAGTACTTCCCATAAAATATTAAAAAGAATATGGATTAATCATGTCGGTTACATTAATTCTTTAATTTAGGGAAAGAATGATTAGTTTAGAAATTAGTTTGTATGTTTGAAATTAAATGAGAATGCTCAGACACTTCTGTATGTATGGTTAAATATCAATCTGGTCATTATATTATAGTGGCTATACATTTGTGGGTATACAACTAAATTCCGGCAGATAATCTTCTTAGAAATGACTTGTTGCTTAAGGAGAAAGATAATTAGGCCTAGTTAGGATACTATTATTATTATTATTATTATTATTATTATTATTATTATTATTATTATTATTATTGTTGTATACGTTCTGGAAATGTTGCATTCTTCAAAGGGATTCAGTTTTTCAATTAGTTAAAATCTAAGATAGCAGACGACATTTACTCTGTTCATGCTATATCTGCAGTCAGATAAACTACATACAACAGATGACCCGAACCATAGTCTGCTTACGAATGTGTTATATTATTTAGATACTTTTACATATTTATTGTTACAGTTTTCATGGTTAGTATATGTGGTGTTTATCTTCCAGAGAGCGACTTTGCCAAAGGACTATCTAAACTGGCCATGGCTGTTCGCCAGACCATCACCGAGGATGTGAGTAATAAATATATAAAGGGACCTGAGTAATTAAATATATCCAAAAACATATCCTTAGGCAGTACAAACCGGCTTATTCGCTATTATTTATATCTTCTTTTTATTCATCTTTTTTTTATGACACTTGATGTTAGTTGTTTAAGAAAAGACAAAAATAACAAACTCCCAAACAATGGAAATTGGAGAAGTCTTCATAGGAATATTAATTTAGGGCATTCGTGAATATCGTATCATTTTGTGCAAATTGATCACTTTTCACTTGATCCCTTAAAGCTGCATAGTCTGATGAAGCATCACATTTTCAAAACCAAATAATTATCTAGATTTGATTTTACATATATCTAACTTAGATACTGATGCCCTTATTATGCATTTGTCAATTTAATAGAACCTGAGTCAATTTAATAGAACCTGTTTCTGCAGAATCCTATTGTTTCAGACTTTTGACATGCTTGCCAAAACTAATTTGACATGTTTACACTTCAAATATCTCAAAGTTAGCCATTTAAAGTAAAAATGACTTAAGCTATGAAGGTAGATTATAACAATCAATTTAATATATTTATCTCAGAAAAATGACATAAACTCAAAACGATTGGACTATGCAACTTTAATAAAATTCTGAACTTGGCAAAAGGTTCCATATGAAGGACCACATCCTGATTCCTTCCTAGCCTCGTGCTCGTCATTTAATAGGATAGGGCAAGGACTGGTTAGCTCAGTGTCGGGATAATTCAATTAAGGCCGAGACAGAAGTATATATATAGTGGGTCTTTATTACACGGAAGAACTCAATGAAAGTTATACAGATTTGGTCAGTACGAAGCCAGATCAGTCTCTCTCGTCATCTCGGGTCAGCTCTGATGGTGAGCTCCCGGACTCGAACCCTCAGCCCTACCTGTTTTCCTTATTTTTCAGTGTGGGTGGGTGGGCAAAGAAATGTTGTTGGTGGTTCAATGGCGATGGCTGCAGCAGTTGTGTCCTGGTCTGAACTGAGGCTCTAGGGTTTGTGGGAAAAAACCCAGTGTTGCCTCCTGGTGCCAAACTCGCTTACAGGCTTTAGTTCGGGCGAGATCCATAAGGGGGCGCCACCACAGTTCGGCGGCCACTATGTTAGTGGCAATGCGTAGTGCGGGGGAGTTTCATACAGATGGTGTCGCCGCCGGGTCAGTGGGTTCAATACTGTCCCGTCTCGCCCAAGAATTATCCATGTTAACAATAACATGTACAATGTGACTCAGTGGGATAATGGGTCATGGTGCAAGCGGCCTGATTTACTAGTGGGGCACCACTATGAAGTCACCATGAGTGTGCACTGTCACAAGTCAGTACCCATCCTGATATGAACTTACATGTTGCCAGGACGTAAAACTCCAACCACCAGCGTCCTGATCCACTAGCAATGATGTAGACGAACACCGAGTAAGCTTTGTGTCTCGCTTTAATCCGCCTTCGTTCAGATCAAGTAGGTAATTGACCTGTCACTGCACATCCGGGTCGCAAGTAACCTCCTGCAGGTGGGGACCGCTAGCAAGGCATGGAACAGTCCACCATAGGTACTGCCCCTGCTAGCCTGCTGCCACCTCTTGTAAACTTTGGCAGGTCACCCCCTGTTTGACATTTTCTTCTCTTTCAGAGTTGTCTGCCTTTCCAATCCATCTATTGTTCGGCATTGGAACATGTACGTATTTCTTTTTTTCATCAAGTAAAGCTCACAGGCACAGCAAAAATAGCGAAAAAAATACAAGCTTTCTATATCTATATCTATTTTATGGCATGCATATTTATAGTCATCATTGTTTACCTATTATATACAAACACTGTAATAGAAGTGACAGCTAAAGGTTAATCAAATGTGCCTCATGGTGGTGACGTTTTGTAAGTGTATTGAGGATCCGTTTCTTTCATTGTAAACAAACTTATAAAGTTTCTTTAATTTTAATTGTATATTATACTAGATTTCTATGAATTCATTATTGGTTCTTACACCATAGTGCATTGTTCCATGTTTGGTTTGACAGGACTTGGATTTGGCTAGAACCACACAGATCTCCTGCACCCACATACAAACTGACAAATTTATTGAAGTAAGTTCCGCTACATACTTGAAGTCTCGGGGAATGTGAGATGTTGCTTGAGCTATTCTGCCGTCACTTTTAACATTAACCAGTATATCGAACGATTCTAGATTCAGAAGATATTGATGCCCTGAAATGTGTCTTTAATTGATTTTAAAGCCATTTGAGAAATAAAGTTAGATAATTAAAATGGTGTGTTTGAAAATTGTCTAGTAGTCACGGTCATTCATAGTATGACAGGACTTTGGTCAGTGAATAAATTATTTTAATATGAGAAAGAAAATGCTCAGGTTTGAATGAATGGTGGGAGTTTTACCTCCTAGCAACATGTGAGGATGGGTATCAGTGGTCTCCCCAGTATTCAGGAGAGGGATGGTGGGAATTGGTAAAAAGGGATGGCAGTATGTGTAAGTTGTGCAAATTACACTGCCAACAGTTCACTGGCGGGCTTACTGAAATAAGTCAACTTAGGCTGCAAAAGATGATGGGCCCGCCATCGCTTATCCTATGTAGCCAGACCTCTGGGTACTGACCTATGTCAATGCAGACCCATAGCTGCCTGATACCGTGCTACCAGCCAGGGGCCGTATGCAGGAGTCAGTGTTAGCGAAGCAAAACGGTGTTTGGCGGGAATTCCGGTTTATCGGCGAAAAAATGGAATGCATGAGTCAGTGTTAGGCCTAACACCAAAGGCTTAACCGGTGTTACCTTAACCCTAAAAAATATCAGGTTTAGCGAGTTTATTAGGCCCAAATCTATTCAATGCTGTCATATTTAACAGAATTACATACGCAATAAGTGAAATTTTATCAATTTAACCCTAAATTCGAAGCATTATTAAGGCTACCGCCGCATTGGCGGCGATATTAATACTTATATTTTCGAATCGACGAACGTAAAGTAAACAAATCGCCGCCGTCGCGACCGCTGCGTCGACGTCGACATCCATACTGGCCGACGTCTACGCATTGGCGTCAGTGTATTAGCGATTTGTTTACTTTACGCTCGTCGATTCGAAAATATAAATATTAATATCGCCGCCGTTACGGAGGCATAGTTAATATTGCTTCGAATTTAGGGTTAATTTCCTCAAATTTCACTTATTGTGTATTTAATTCTGTTAAATATGATTGCATTCAATAGATTTGAGCCTAATATATGGCTACAAACGCAGAGGGATTTCCCAAATCTATAAATAACTTCACGTTTAGCTATAATGAAAGTGTTACGCGCTCCTGCATAGGACTTGACACAGTTCGCGACATCGGCGATAGCTAACCGGTAATAGGCTCTAACACCAAACCACGCTAACACTGACTCCTGCATACGGGCCCTGGTGACACACCTTCCCACTGGGTCTCATTGTCCTGGTAGTGAGCCAACCAGTCCTTGCCCTACCCAACTAGTGGTCGGTGCCATGAGAGGTAGCGACAAGTGCTGACTTTCTAAGTTTTAGCCTGACTCAGTTGGGAATCAAACCTATGAACTCCCCTCTGGAAAACAAACCCACTGAACCACTAGGCTAAGTCGTCCACTGCAGTTCGAAAGATATATGTATCTATGTATGTAGTATATATGTGTCATGGGGTGTCTTTTTTTGCAAATGGAGTGAAATATGTATGTATGTGTGTGTGTGTGTGTGTATGTATGTATGTATGTATGTATGTATGTATGTATGTATGTGTCATGGGGTGTCTTTTCTTTTGCAAATGGAGTGAAATATTGGGCCTAGAATGGGACTCGAACCTACACTTCTGCCATTCTGGAGCTAGCGTCTTCTGGTCACTGCACCAATGTTGCTGGGGGCGTTGTTTTTTTTCGAATGAAGAGAAAATTGCAGGGCTTGAACACACTTCGGGGCTATCATCCTAACCATTACCCCGTCCTGATATGACCTTAGATGTTCCTAGGACCTAAAACAACAAAACAAACCTAACCGTTATCCTATCCCTGATGCAATCAACTTACCCATGCTTACCTGTGTATGTGGTATATCACCTGGAGAGGTTAGTGCACAACACCATGTATGCGTGTAATGTATGTCAATGTGTATGTATGTGTGTGTGTATGTATGTCATTGACGTCCAATAGCAGATGATAAAAATCAATGTGCTCTAGAGGCGTCGTTAAATAAAACAACATTTTATGTATGTATGTATGTATGTATGTATGTATGTATGTATGTATGTATGTATGTATGTATGTATGTATGTATGTATGTATGTAACACATAATTTGGGTTAGGTAACCTATTTTCTTAATCGTTTATTAAATTGCGTAAAAAATACTTTTAAACCCCAAACTCTAAATCCCCCAAAACCTAATTTGGGAATCTATTGACTTGTAAAATGCCAGTAGATGTGATGTAACCGCATTAATCAAATATAGCTAAGATCATCTCTTGTCTTCTATGTGATTGTTAGGTTTTTATATAGTATTACATGTAATTCTTAGGTATCGTAGTTACCTAGTATTAAATGTAAATTGTTGTGGAGTTGTCTAGTATTATATGTAATTGTTCTTTAGTTGCTCTTTTTATTACTGCAAATTCTATCTGACTTTGCATTCTGTATTCACAGCCTCTGACACAGATGCGGCAAGAGCATGAGAAAATGCGGAAATGTTTAAAAGAACATTGGACACGTGAACTCAGAAAGATGGTATTTATGTGTATTTGTTTCATATTATGTGTAGTAATTATCTTTGAAAAAAATCATCTTCAATGACTTGTCATAGATTTAAATTATATCGCTTTCAACAAGATTTGAATTAAGATGTCCAAACATGACTGTAAATGCTATCCCTAGGAGGTGGAGATCAACTGTGGGAAAGAGGGGTGAAATGCGATGGTGGAAAGGGGTGGCAGAATATGATGTCGGAAGATGATGGCAGAATGTGATTGGGGAAAGCAATGATGGAAAGGGATTGTGGAAAGCAATGATGGAAAGAGATTGTGGAAAGCAATGATGGGATGTGATTGGGGAAAGCAATGATCGAAAGTGATTGCAGAAAGCAATGGTGGAAAGTGATTGCTTTCCACAATCAAAAGGGATTGCGGAAAGCAATGATGGAAAGTGAGAGCAGAAAGTAATGATGGAAAGTGATTGTGGAAAGCAATGGTGGAAATGGATTGTGGAAAGCAATGGTGGAAAGGGATTGCAGAAAGCAATGATGGAAAGGGATTGTGGAAAGCAATGGTGAAAAGGGATTGCAGAAAGCAATTATGGAAAGTGATTGCAGAAAGCAATTATGGAAAGGGACTGTGGAAAGCAATCATGGAAAGGGATTGCAGAAAGTAATGCTGGAAATTGAGAGCTGAAAATGAATGTATAAAGCAATGGTGGAAAGCAATGCTAGAATGTGATGGCGGATATGAGAACGGAAGGCAGTAGTGGGAATGAATGGGTGAGAGCGATAGCGTAAAGGAATGGGGGGGGGGGGATGAAAGTGGAAGGCAATGGTATGAAGTGATAGCCCAAAGTAAATATGCAACTATGTTGAGCCATTCCTATCTTTAATATAACCCCATGTGATAATCCTAATAATTGATAAACTAAAACACTTGAGTTTCGGATATCATGTCAGTTGTTTGAACCTGCAGCAAGAGGCCGTCGGCAATCTTCGGAAGGCGCGGTCACTGTATGTGTCCCGACAACAGGAGTATGAGAAGGCGAAGGAAGCAACACAGCGTGCCGAGTCTGAAGCACTGTCCATGAGTAGTGGCCTCACGAAGGCTGACCGTAAGAAGAAGGCAGAGGAGGAGGCGATGCATCGGGTCAGTACATAGTCACTATTTCAAGAGTCACCAAGATAAACTCTCTCAGGGAGTATTTCATAATAGCATACAATTCACTGTAGATGCATTCATTTCCTGGCTTTGCTACAAATAGATCTATCAATATATCATGGCATTCTAAGACTTTTCATAAAAGAGAACCAATCTCTTTGCATGTCACTGGTACTGGTGCGGTGAAGAAATCCAACATTGGTACTTTGAGAGAGACCATTGGAGCTTCATATAATAGGGATTCATTTGCTAATGTAGATAACTCACTCCTTAGACAAAGGGCCATGTAGACAGGTAGGCGTGGGTAGGTCAATGGCAACAGGGTGCCTAGGCGTCCAATTGTCAGGACACTTGCCGATGAATGGCAGAAATGTGGGTTCGAAACCCGCTGTAGGAATGGTATCTATACATTGTTTTCACCCCAACGACAGGACCCTAATAGCAATTTTATTAAATTCCTAGTTTAAGTGGAGATATTGAGCTTACACTTTATGGAATGCTATATTAGGTTTCAGGGAAATTTAATCAAACACGACGACAAAAAAAAAAAGCACAGTGGGACTTTTGTTAATTTATTATCACCGTTTGGTGGGCGGGGAAAATGTGTGTAGGTTTTATGTTCGTGGCTACTACTTACTAGGGTGAATAAAGCCTTTGTTTACAATCAGCCAGTTCTCTTCTCAGGCACTCGAAGCTGAAACGGCATACAAAGGGAGTGTTACCGAAGCCAATAACCGACAGAAGGAACTGGAACGAACTAAGGTATTGTCAACCTCATCTTGAGCGTTCTTAATACATTATTGATTAAGCTTCACGAATTTGCTATTTATTGATGTATACATCCGGCATTGAACTCCATTTTTAATCATGTCATTTTGTTATGTAGTGTGTAATTCCTTTCTTTCCCTCGTTTTGTTCTTGTTTGGCGCAGGCTGAAAATCTTGCCAAGATAAGAGACCTCATACACCAGTGTGATCAGACGATGAAGACGGTATGTGTTATTTATTTGAAAAAGAAAAACGGAAAAAAATAAACGGTCAACTCGCATATCTAATTACAATTCAAGTAGTAATGTGTGTGACTCTGTGCTTATGTTTGTTTGTTAGGAATTTACTTCCTAGCAACATCTAAGGTCATATCAGGATGGGTACCGACTTGCGCCAGTGCGCACTTGTGGCGACTTTATATTTCTGGTTTGAAGAAAGAAAAACCAGTTCTGGCCGTGAATATGGCATATGCTGCCGACATGGCGTAAAGCAACCACCAATCAATCAATATAGTGCTGTCCCACCAGGAGACCAGGCCACCAATACCATGACCCAATATCCCATACAGTCACATTATCCTGTGTTGTGCTAACCAGTCCTTGCCCCATGCTATTAATGCTGGTAGTGACACGTATCAATTTTATAAGTCATTGGATTGACTCGGCCGGGATTACAACTCCCGACCTTCTGCATCGGAAGCTTGCGCTCTTACCGATTCGACCACCGCGTCCGGTCACTCTGTGCTGAAGCTGTGCTGAAGTTGTGCTAAAGCTGTGTTGAAACTGTGCTGAAGCTGTGCCGATTGCCTAAGAGCCAACACTGTCTTCCAGGTTCCCTAGGTGAGTCGAGGAGAAAGCCTTAGAACATTGATAGCGAAGTTGCTTGTCGCTACCTTGCTTTGCGCATGGCATTTTTAGGATAGGGCAAGGACTGGCAGATCGGTGTTAGGATAATGTGACTTAGTCCGATATTGTATCATGGTGCTGAGAGCATCTGATTTCATTCAGGGCATATAATGCATAATCTCAGAAATTAGTACCCGTCCCAGGAGTGATATTTTCCCGTTTTTAATCGTTTTTTCCCACATCATGGGGGTAATTTTGTTAAAGCCCTGTCACATTACGGCATATGGCGTTAGCGTATGCCGGCGTATGCGGTTTTCGACCCATACACCGTCATACGCCGTCATATGCTATGCACGAGGTCCCAGCAGCATCTGAAGCATACACCCAGCCTATGCCTAACCTATGCCTAACCTATGCCTAACCTACCCCTAACCTATGGCGGCGTATTCAAAGCGTATCCCGACCTATGTGCGGCGTACTGTGATGAGGTTTGACGGTTGTGATTGACAAGTTCAGCGTACGCCCAACCTATGCGTAACCTATGTCGGCGTACGCATAGCGTACATCAAGCATATGAGGAGCGTATGAGTCATATGGCGCCATACACGAAATGCTCAAAAAAAATTTGGATGGATGCGCGTATGACGGCATATGCATAGCATATGCATAGCATATGCGTAGCGTATGTGAAGCGTATGACGGCATATGACAACGTATGGGTCGAAAATCCATATGCTAAAGCCATACGCCGTAGTGTGACACCACTTTTACAGAACGTTGGGGGTACACAAGAGACACCCGGCAGGTGTCAATCCAGCGTATGCCCAACCTATGCCGATGTACCCCTAACCTATGCGTAACCTATGCCGGCGTATGCATAGCGTATGAGCAGTGTATGATCCATACGCTGACAATTTTGAGCAAGGAAACCGGCTTGTTGGAGGATCGGCGTATGCATAGCGTATGGCGGCGTATACCGACGTATATGACGTAACACGCTTACGCCGCCGAACGCTCCCGCAAAAAACCCTAATGTGACAGCCCCTTTATATAGGTGTAAACGGAAATTTGCCGTCGGGATAATAATCTCAGCTTCATTTCTCGGATTTTTTTTGCCTGAAACCACTATCATCCCTGCATCCTGATATCACCTCAGATGGTGGTAGTGCCGTAAAAACCCAACCAATCAATTAACCAATATTTCAATCAATCATAACGCGTGTTCCTATGTATCACCAAGTTCACAATTGAATAAAAACATGTCTCAGCAGGAATTCAGCATATTGCCAAAATTAACTCGTTTACACTTTAATAAACCTGTCATGACCTCCAGCCCCTATCCCTGCCCGAACTAACGACCAAATGCCCTAATACTTTTGAAGAGTTTGGTAAGCACATTAGTCATAGCGTAGCTTACTCCACATGGTTCTGATTTCCCACAGTTGTCTGTATGTTGGGGCCGGACAAGTGTTGGCCTCAGGGCGGAGAGGGGAAGTTTAAAAGATAAAAGCGATCTGCTTTGTTTCTGCAGGTGACGGTGACCTACTTCCAGCTCCAGCAGAACTTGACAGCACCACTTCCGGTGCAGGTGAGTGTCCACATCACACAATTCTTTTAATTGGACAAGGATGAAAGATCTCAGCGATTTCGCAGATTTCAGCGATTAAATTTAATTCGTTTTTTCTTCTTTTTTGACCAATTAATGTGAAACAAACTTCCAAGGGATCAGGATGTGTATAACAAAAGTTGGGTAGTACAAATCCTGTTCCTATATGACCTTAGACATTGCTAGAACATAAAACTCAAACAAGAACGAGTTAGGTATGGGTGATAATATAGGCACAACAGGGATAGTTGAAATCTGACTTCCGGCAAAGTTCCCGCGATTCCCTGATAGTGCTAAGCCGATGGGAGATGATCCGCGTTTTCGCAGAAATTCACCGTCGTTATAATAATCTTGGCTTGATTTCCGCTGGATTTTTTGCTGGAGACCTTTTTCATTCCTAATTAGATTTCCTTTAAATAAATGTATGTATTCTTCTGAACATTTCTTTTCTCAACGCCATGATACTGGTCTTCTGGCCATCGTAAATGCATGGTTATTTACACAAATTAAAGAGATTAATCTATATTGTGTACAGTATACATCATTCAGTTATCCGTTATAATTAGGTCCAATGTTTCAAATTAGTGTTGGGGAGGTTGGTGCAAATAATTGTAGAGAGTGATTGACAATTTAACAAGACCACGCTGTATATAACACAGCATGATTTACATACTGTTTGTGTAAAGGAGTGCCATTTATGGGAAAATGTAGAAAATTGCAAAGAAGATTTGAACCTAAATATTAATACATTGATAAAGGAATGTGTAGGGATGAGTGGGTGTGATGTGAGGGGACGGGAGCAGTTGGGGCGTAGTTGTGTGTAGATTGTTTGTAGTTGTTTTATGTCCCAGCAACATCTAAGGTCATATCAGGACGGGTACTGACTTGTGACAGTGCGCACTCATAGTGACTTTATAGTGCTGCCCCACTGCGAAATCAGGCTGCTGGCACCACGACCTGATATCCCACTCAGTCACATTATCCTGACACTGAGCTAACCAGTCCTTGCCATATCCTATTAATGTCGAGTGCCAGGCTAGGAAGCGACAAGTAGTCATTGGTTTGACTCGACTGGGAACCAAACTCCGGACCTTCCGCACACGAGTTGTGTGTAGATGAGGGTTTGTGTGAGTGGCGGTATGGGTGGATAGGTGTGTATCAGTGGTCTTCCCAGTATTCAAGAAGGGATGGCAGGGATCGGTACAGCTGATAGGAAAGGGATGGTGCGAATGAACAGAGCTGGTGGAAACTAATAGGCAGTGTGAATTTAGGAGTGTCGGTTTGGGTTTGTGGACGTGAGGAGAGAGATGGTGATCGATAATGACTACCATCATTTTGACTAACACTAGGAACAGTACTACAAGTCTACTAGGGTGCACAACCACCACACTTAATACTGACAAGTCCAGTAACTGGTGTGTTACATCAACATTTTGACCACCATCACCGAAGTTCATTTTCATTTCGTCAAAATTAAGATTAATGTGCCACCTCTTTGGAATTTAAAACATAACTAAATCTTTTTTGGTAGTTGCTTATTTTTAATTGCCTGGTCTAACATTTCTTTGTGAAACATATTTAATGTATAAGGATCCAACAATTATGTCGCTTTGATGTTTGCAACAATTATATCGCTTTGATGTTTGCATTTTTTGTTAATTACCTGGGATAACTTTTTTTTATGAACCATCTGATATACAAATCAATAATAATAATAAATAATAATACAAGAAACCCCAATAGCCGATGGTTAATTTTTGTGCTTGAGGTCGTTAAAGAAACTAATATAAAAGGATTAAAAATAGCCGATACTAAAACCAAATCTAACAACCACAGCATATGATTTAACCACTAGTGTTCTTTACTGCACACTGTGTCTTGATGCAAATACCTTGCATTATGTTGAGTACCTATGCTGTACACGATACAGGATAGACTTCATCCCCACTTTCAATGTTCAGAATGGGGTGTACTGCACACAATGCAGCACATTCCACTTCCCCTTCACCCGTCCTGATATGACCTTATATGTCGATAGGACGTAAAACAACAACAAACAAACAAACTTCCCCATCACCATGTACAAACCTAATGTGATTGCTCCAACAGCTGGAAGACCAGTGCCTTGGCGCTGACAAAATATGTATTCAGACGAATAACAATATTGACCAAAAGAAACACCAAACAATTATGCCAACAATTATCTCCTGCATGCAGCTACTATCAAAACTATGGGAGATATTTACTTATACAGTAAAACCTCTCTAACCGACCACAACCACAGATCGACCACTCCCATATATCGATATCTTTATTTGGGTCTCAAATGATCGCCCATACAATACCATTGTAATGATACAAAAACTCCCGAAACCGACCACCTCCCTAAATGAACCATTTAAAGTCTGTCCCATGTTCATTCAATTTAGAGAGGTTTTACTGTTCTCTAAATAATGCTGTATAACTCCTGATAATTGGCTGAAATGATCTGGACGGTTCCTTTTAGAGTGTGGTCGCTATGGTGATAGCGCTGGTTGCTGAAGCACGCCGTGTCGTGATGTCCGCCTTATGTTTCAGTACAACACGCTGTACACGAGCAGTAGGCTGTACGAGCTGGGTTGTCAGTATGACGAGTTTGTTCGCCGGCTCACCGTGTCCACACCCACCAACAACAACAACCAACACCCCTTCGTCTTCGAACCTTACCGGCAGGATGGAAAGTAAGTCATGGCCATTGTTTACTGGAGCTTCTCTTTAGCCATAGCCTCAGAAATATTCACGTGGATGGATAACACACATAGGATACCAACACATACCTGTCAACTTTTGACAATTCCTGTTGGGGAGACTTCACAAAATCAGTTTTTATGCCATTCGCACACGCATTCAACAACCCATAACAAAAGTTGATCAGTACCCAAATTTTATTGCACCATAAGACATTAAAAAATTTAATTAAAATGGTAAATAACTGCATGTATCTGCATAATCTCATGTACCACTTGCCAAAGCGGGAGATTGGGCTTAAATTGAATACCCGATTAGGAGGTTGGGAGAGGTACTTAAAATCGGGAGGCTCCCGCCCAAATCGGGAGATTTAACAGGTATGCCAACCTTTGTAATTAGGGTACTTTTCATCGGCCCCCCCCCACTCCTAACCGTTAATTTTCCTGTAAAAAGGATATCTACCACTACCGAAAAGTTATCTCTGTATAGCAGGATAAACCTTTCATGTATGGGTGGCTACAGAAAAAATAGGTTTAATGTGTTGTATATTTTGTAACCTGCTCCAGATGAAGGGATGAAACAACTATATTATAATGTATCCTAAGGTTTTAAGCCTATTTATGACATTTATTCAACTTGGCTGACACAATATTTGTGAAATAAATTCCCTCCCTATTGTAGTGTTTGAAATATAGTCTGCAATATGTCCTTACATAGGCATGCCGTATATTAAAATGTACCCTCCTTATCTAGTCTACATAGAATTGGTCAGGTTTTTAAAAGAGCCTTTGAAGAAGCCTGCATGTTGCCCATAATTCACTCTTTTAGGTTAAGCCAGCTAATTAATTCTAAATCATAATCATTAAGAGATAATATTAATCAGGATGTTTATAGTTTTTGCTAATTCAGCGACCTCTAGTGTCATGTTTTAGCGAAATATCCCTTCACTTACCCAAATGGAAACCACTGCATGCATTTTTATTCACATTACCTTGACACAATTAATCACATGACCTTGACTTAGTTAACCGCATGATCTTGTCCCCTCTGCGTGTGGTGCCTCTGCAGGGTTGGACGGAAGGTAACTGTGATGTGTGGTGCCTCGCTTTGAGGCTAGTCATTTTCAGTGAGCCATATTACTAAATAGTTCACCAATAATTTCTGCTAAAAAAAGTACTCCATATTCCAAAACAGGAAAGTACACGATCCAAGCAAAAAAAATAGTGGGTCCAACTCAATTTTCTCTGCTCTAGATTTAGCATTTTGCTGATTTTACTTTTTGCGGTTCTATTTTGTGTATGTACTATTGTGAGTCAATTTGTTGGTAATGCCGATAATTTCCGCACCTTGTGGTGTGTGGGTTAGCGGTATTAGTTGCTGTATGTGGTATCTGGGAGTGGCAAATGATGGTGGCATTTCTGTCTATCGACAACAGATAGAAGTGGTTGTGCTGTGTGTAGTATATATAGAAATGGCTGTACATGTGGCAGATACAAGTGGCTGTTGTTTGTATGTGAAGAGACAAGTGGCTGCTGTTTGTATGTGAAGAGACAAGTGGCTGCTGTTTGCACGTGGCAGATACAAGTGGCTGTTGTTTGTATGTGGAAGATACAAGTGGCTGTTGTTTGTATGTGAAGAGACAAGTGGCTGCTGTTTGTATGTGGCAGATACAAGTGGCTGTTTGTATGTTGCATATACAAAACCCTGTGCTGCTTTGGTCGTTGCAGATACACTGGGTGTGCTATTTGTAATTGCAGATACAAGTGGTTGTGTTGTTTGTAAGCGACATACATTGGCTAAGCTCTCTGTGCGAGTACCCTGTAGAAGATGTTGGCTGTCTAGTATTCTCTCTGTGTGATGCTCTCTGCTACACCGCTTACAACTATAATGCATTATGCACTCAGTCAGTCGTTGCTCAGCCTTTCATTATCCAGTTGATCTTTTTGTTGATTAATTCCACAGGAATGAAAGGTCTCCGATTTAAACGGATTACTGCGAGTTTTGATAATCAATAATTGATATTAGTATCTGTGTCCCTGACAGTGGAAGCAAGTGACAGTAGGGTTGCAGTTAGGCAGGGATGCAGTAGTACCCGTATTGACGGGGCGGATTCTGTGACAACGCTCTGTCTAGGAATGACAAGCAATTCCCTGGAAGTCAGGTTTCATACTATACTCTCCAAGCATAGTTGTTAACCCCATGCTTATAACCAGTTACTACGGACTCTGTTTGGAGAATTTTTCTGCTGTCAATGTTGTGACCCTATTTTCACCTATGTTAGTATGTACAGTAAGCTATCTGACTGGATTATTGCTTCTGAGATTTTTATGTCGATTTCCGATTTTTGTTGTTGAATATGTGAGAGAAAAAGGAAAAATATTCCACCTCCGAAGATGCACCCCTGTCTAATTGATATGAATAATATTTTGATATCTTCCTCGCTGTACTTGTAGCTTTATTTATATGTTTAGAAATTAATCGGTAAGAGGGTAGGGGGAAGCTATTGATTACAATCTCCGTGTTCTGTCAAACTGAGTTCTGTATAACGAGTTCTGTATAACAGCATAGTAAGGTCAGGAACAAACTGGATTTTTCAACCAAGTCCTTAGATATCCTGGATTTTATTTCTTTTCCGATATTAGAAATCTAGAATTTGTCACACATAGATTAATGGCATTTTCGCTAAAATTGGAAAACTGTGATTGTGGAAATTTACAGCAACAAAAATGTAATATGTAAAATTATTCGAATAAGTCCATGTCAGATGCAATCTAATTGCACTCATCACGTGACTGGTACGTCATTTCCATCTCACAACATGCATACATTTGCGAGAGAAGGGTTCTAAAAACAGACACTGCTAATTTGGCATCTGCTCATCATGTCCAGAAAGGGAGCCGAGTACTAGTGGCGACCTCTGAAGTATGAGCTATGTAGTCCATTGCTTGTGCACCATTGTCATTTGACCTGTTCCTCTGAAGGTCGGGTAGAGAGCGGAAACAGAGTACACAGTCGTCCGGTTCCGGGTCATCCGATATGCACTTATCAGATGATTCCCCAGGTAAGTCTGCAGGAGCCGCCTCCCCAATAACCTGTGGCCACAGGCCCCCCTCACCACCCAATGACTAGTTGTGTGTTTAAAAACAAATTAATTAATTTTAATTTGGTAAATCTTATGCCAAGTTAATTAAGACATTAAGACATTTTTATTCACAATTTTCCTACACAGTACACACACACAAATTAACCTGTTGACAGTACTAGAAATTGTAGCATCAGTGTAGCCAATAATGGTTGTATTCCCACTGGCAAATAATATGTAATGCAACATTAGATTAGAAAAAGCATGGGCTGATGACCCAGGGAAATTTGACCCCTTATTCACCACATGCTACTAATTATTCCTTGTGTTGCTTATTTACTTGCACTCAAGCAAAAATGAGAGACAAATAAGTGTTCACACTTCCTGTCTACCATTCGCTATTTCGTTATTTATCATGACCCTTGAAGCTGATATACAGATAACCTACATACTGCTCTTTAGTTTGAGGAAACAAACACATGTTAGAAAAAGATATGATGAGATCAGCACATGTTCATCGACCGACACATTCCATGGTTTAAATTGTAAATAGTTGATTGTTACTCATTTTAATTTCAAATTTGATTGCTTACAGACAAGCAGCGAGGCCCGAGCCCCCTGAAGGCGTGGTCGGCCGCTGTGGCCCAGAGCCCGGCCAGCGACACCGACTCAATCAGTGGCAGCAGCTGCAAGTCCCACGAGTCGTCACCGTCCGCCAGCCCCTGCCAGCCGCGCGCCGCCCACCTCTCTGAACCGCCCTGCGACGAACCCGACAAGGACGCCCCATCCTTTGGTACTATCCTGCACTGGCTTATGTGTAAACCAACCAACTTAAAGTTGCATAGTCCGATGGTTTTCAGTTTGTCTTTTTTTTTTAATAGATAAATATAGTAAATTTATTGATATACTCTACCTTACTTTAGTAACTTTGATTTAAAATGAGTAACTTCGGAATGGGCGCGGTGGCCGAATCGGTAGAGCGCAGGCCTCCCGTGCGGGAGATCGGGTGTTCGATTCCCGGTTCAGTCAAACCAATGACTTACCAAATTGATAGTTGTCGCTTTCTAGCTTGGCGATATGCAATAATAGGATAGGCCAAGGACGTGTTAGCTCAGTGTCAGGATAATGTGACTGAGTGGGATATCGGGTCATGGTGGTGGCAGCCTGATTGCCCAGTGGGGCAGCACTATAAAGTTGCCATGAGTGCACACTGTCGCAAGTCGGTACCCATCCTGATATGACCGTAGACGTAAAACCCTAACAACCAACCAACAGCTAACTTCGGAGATATTTGAAGTGTAAATATGCCAAATTAATTTTGGCGTGATAGACAAAACTCTGACTATTGGCTTCAACAGTAATGGGTTTTGTTAAATTGACATCGTATGCCATTCTATACAGCAACAAATACTTAGGTGCACGATTATCTAAGTCTGGTATGTAGGTTAAAATCTAGATAAATGTTTTGCTTTTGAAAATTTGATGCTTTTATTGGAATATGCAACTTTAAGTCAGCACTCGTACAGGGTTAAGGAAAGCCTGTCATTTCTTTCAAATCAACGTATCTTTCAACGTATCTTTTCCTACTATAACTAGCACTTGGAATTCTTTCACTTTAATTATCCCTTGAAAGCACTGAAAATCCTAACTTTCATTATATACTTTTAATAACGTTTTGGATTGTTAATGCAGATCACAGACAGCACTCTTGTGATGGTTTGTTCAGTTCATATATCATGTTATAGGCATATTGTTTTAGTCCAAAGTTAGGGATAGCCCTTGTTAAATATATGTGCTGTATAAGCAATTATATGAGTATAATTATCCGTAAACCGATTACCCATGAACAGTGTCCTTAGTTTACATCAAATGACACTATGCAACTAATGACACTCACCTACTCATGCGAGCTCTTTCTAAGTGCGATAAAATGTGTGTATATATATGTATATTCACATACACACACACACACACACACATACATACATACATACATAACATACCTACCTACCTACCTACCTACCTACCTACCTACCTACCTACCTACCTACCCACCCACGCACCTACGCACCCACCCACTGCCCCTCCACTTCCCCTCCACTCCCCCCAGATACACATCAATATTATATTACATACCCAGACGGGGCCGAATGAGTTGAGCGCCCACCTCCTGTTTTGGTAGGTCATGGGATTCAAACTCTGATCGAGTCAAACCAATAACTTGAAAATTGATAATTGTCGCTACCTAGCCTGGCATTTGGTATTACTAGGAGAGGGCAAGAAGCAGTGGAATGAAGACCAATTGTCCGTGATTGAAAATTCCAATGCTTAATCAACTAAAAATGCCTGGCCTAAAAACATACAAAAAATATCTGTGCAAGGTAAAACTAGGAAACCACCACTGAACTGTGACCAATCGGGGCATGTGATATGTCATGACCCGCCAGCTGGACAGCTCTTGGAAGATGCCCAGACCATAAAACTAAGCAGATATCAACAAAACCACACACCAAACACATACCAACCATCTATTACGTACAAGCCTATAATATGTAAATCGAGTAGGCTAGTCTAGGGATAAAGTAGAAGGAAAACAATTGTTAAGAAAAAATGAAAAAACTAACATAGATTTACTAACCATAAACAATAACTATAAGAAAAAAAACAAAAAAAACCAAATCTGCCCAGCATTGAAAACAAGCCCGATCATCCAGGCTTATATGTTATGGACAGCATAAACGCTTCATCACAAAAAAACTAAAAAATATATATATATGGGTCATTCTCAGAAACTGTGTACCACTTGAGGTAGTCTACTTGAAATGCATATTTCAAAGAAACCCATTATTGGCGTGTCAATATTTAGATTTCATCATTTAGCCCAATAATGTGGGAGATATTTTAGATCAAAAGTAAATGTTAATATTGTGTATTAAGTATCTTATTGGGATGGATGTAGTTAAATACATAAAAAATTACATCACTAATTTGTGACATTGTCAACAGAATTGAAAATAAAGTGTCACAAACTTAATGAAAACCTCTGAACAACAGCTCATTTCACTTCAAATGGTCATATACAATGTCTTCATTAAGTTGAAAGACATTTATTTCTATAAAAAAAAAGTTAAATTATGAAATAGTTAACCTTTTCTGGAGTCATTAACATCGTAACATTTAGTTTCCACTTGCAAGTACTATGAAACTCTGTATCAAACACTGAGTACAGATACAGTACAGGAACTATTTTCACCATTTGACACTCTATGCATGGACCCAGTTATGGTATAGTTAAATATAAATCCTGAAATTGCCCCTAAACATTGAAATTTGAGCCAAACATTTGTGTAAAATTGTTGTTTCCACTTTGACTGTTACCTTGCTAATATTTTTTTGCTTTTCTCTTTAATATTCACAAATAAGACAAAACCATAGCAATGAGGTTTCAAATTATTATTACTACTGTTTATAAAGCAAGTGGCATGTGAAATGTCCTAAAAATGTCAAGCTTTGTGTAGAAAATATTTGATTTTGGAGTCAGATTGGTTTCCATGCTATACTGCTATTTATTGGGTGTGAGCATCATTTGACCTACTTAAAAATGCCAGAATATGTTTATTTTCAATTATTCAGATGCAAAAGGACATACACATTGAGGAAACTTGTTTATAGGACTTTGGCAGCATTTTGATTTTGTGGTACTGATGTCACACTATTGGTACACAACTTCTGAGAACGACCCATATACAAACAACAAAAATCACAGAAAAATATCGACATTTTATTGAGCGCTAAAAGTTTTAACTTTACTGACAGCTCCCCTCCCCTTGTCATATGCTTTGTACGATTGTGAAAATGTTGACAACTTTGGACGGCCCCTAATGCATTTCTCTTCCATCTCGGCTTGCGGGTGCAGCGCCCCCTGGTGCGGCGGTAAGTGGTGGGCAGCATGACATCCGGTTTCGTGGCATCCCGCTGTCACGTACTGCGCAGACGCATGTGTTCAAGAAGCTGCGCACGCCGTCCAGGTGCAGACAGTGCGAAAGCTATGTCTATTTTCACGGTGCCGAGTGCGAAAAGGTTCGAATTTAGCCAACCTTTTATTTTTAAAACTTACTCTTTATTCCAATTCTAAAGCAGGAAACTTTATATCCAAATTCAGTTTAAAAAAGAAAAAATTATTTCCATCAAATTAACTTAAGTTATTTATCATTAGCGGTATTCTTCTCTTTTGTTTCTCTCTTTAAAAAAAAAAAAAGAAAAAAAGATTTGTTGTCAGTGACTAATTTTGTAGGTAATTTAATTTCAGTGAACCTGCATAGCCTATTACAATGTGGCATTAGTAACAATTCACATCGTTCAGTTCAGTTCACTTCCTAGTTGGAGCAGTCTGTTGTCAGTGGAAGAGACACGATAACAAATTTACATCTATTGAGCGCTTTCGTGTTCCCAACACTTGTATGTGGTGTCACTGCTTTGTCCCTGCCTTCGGGACGCTCGGTAACTATGCAGACAGTCACGTTGACCCGTTTTGTTCATCACAGTCGTGAGTACAGTGAGTGGAAACCATGGAGATAGCTAAACTGACCCGTGACAGTAGCAACATGGCTCGCTCGATATGCTGCATTGGTCGGCGAGTGTGTTGCCCGTTAGCCGCTGGTTGAGACGTAGTGAGTGGTTCTTTGCCTTGTTAACGCGATTACTATAGCACCTAATGTGTGGGGTTCTTGTGGTTTGTTATTTTATAGAGGTTTATTTATATTGCCTGAACCTATGTGCAAATTGAGTCCTCACACAGCATTATTAGTTGCATGACCGAGATGTATACTCCTAATGCCCGCGACACACTGACAACTACAACTGTGATTGGTTGTGTGATATGAACCCACTGATGGTTATCGGTGGTGTGATATGAACCCACTGATGTTTATTGGTGGTGTTATATTAACCCACTGATGGCTATGGGTGGTGTGATATTAACCGGCTGATGGCTATCGGTGGTGTGATATTAACCCACTGATGGCTATCGGTGGTTTTATATTAACACACTGATGGCTATCGGTGGTGTTATATTAACCCACTGATATTTATCGGTGGTGTGATATTAACCCACTGATGGCTATCGGTGGTGTGATATTAACTCACTGATGGCTATCGGTGGTGTTATATTAACCCACTGATGTTTATTGGTGGTGTGATATTAACCCACTGATGTTTATCGGTGGTGTGATATGAACCCACTGATGTTTATCGGTGATGTGATATGAACCCACTGATATTTATCGGTGGTATGATATTAACCCACTGATGACGTCATCACCACCGCAGGATGCCCACTGCATACAGTTTTATTCTTTTTTGGAAAACCTTATTCATTCCAATAAAACAAAATAGTAATTTAAGGGAATAAATGTTTTTGTCAACGCCGAGGCATTGATTTCCGGTTATATCATTTATTCACTGGCATTTATACAATTTTGTAGGTGTTAACACACGAAGTAAGCAAGAACAAATGAGAAGAGTGAGATTCATAATTATGGGTAATTATGATCTGTTTGCAGTTAGTTGTTGTAATTTTGTTAAGAGGTTTGGCTAGGTGAGATAGTACATAAGGTTTTTGGGGTTTGTGAAATCGTTTCTTATATGTAATGGCAGTTAAGCTATGAATTAAAATGCACCACTTTGAAAATTATTATTTACCTATTAATTAAAATATAATTTCTGAAATCGTTGCAGTGCTAAGTAAATAATAAAACCGAAGAAACAAGGTTATAATAGCTTTTTCATCCCGTATTTTTGTGTCTGAAAATTGCCATTAGAATGTGAGTTACCTTTTTTAATTAAAAGAGAAAAGAATCGGATAAAATCGCAGTCGGCGACGGGCGACAAAGCCGATATACGGCGGCGGAGTTGTCAGTGTGAACCGGGTTTAACAGATGTTAACTGGGGGTATCTGCATGAGTTGTGAGGGTTGGGATGGGGGTGTAGGTAGTGGTGGTAGGTCTAATTGTGGGAAATGTGAAATAGAAGTGATACACCGATTCACACCGCATGCTCTTCTGTATTGGTTCCTGCAGTGTGCACTAAATTGTATTGGTTTTGCCCCTTCTCTGTCTTCCTGGAATGGATACATTAGTAGTTCAGTAGACAGTGTTGGTCTGTTGGAGCTCTTAAATCTGGTCTATTGTGCAGGAGTAAGAGAACACCTGATATTTACCTGTTCAGATTGTACCTGAATACTTGTCAGTCTGTTGTTGCACAAAGTCCCTCAATTTAATATAGAGTTGACGTTGGTGATTTCCTCTTTTCACCGAAAGAAATGATAACATTTAGTTATTCTTAAAATATTTTGTTATTAATAACAACCATAATAATTGAACAGATTTGCAATTTGACATAATTTCAATAGCCTTGCCGTTTTGTTGGTTAAGTAAAACGACATTACATATGGATATTCCTAGTTTCGCTGGTTCCTCAGTAACCTTTCGACAAGTTAAGCTGACACAGCAGAAATTGGGGTTGGCGTCCCCCTCTCAGCTATATCTTTCACGACAGACCCTATACTTTGAACTCACTCTGCACTTATGCCTCCTGATATCAAATCTATGATGCCTACATTTCTAATGTAGATTGTGAAATTGTCCCAGAAAATATTTTGTAAGGGATAAAATACCGCATTTTGTTTCATGGTGTATACTTGTATGTGTATTCACCCCGCCCCCCACTCCACCCACACTTTCTGTAGCTGTGACTCGGCCTATGGATCCCAGCTGTTGTCCTTACTGAGGGACAAGCGGTACTCGGGGTACCCGTATTCCGTGTAGACAAAGTATTAACAACTTTTTATTTTAATTACGGTTCCCTTGCAATTGTAAATTAACTAATGATGTGCATGTTCCTAGATACATATTTTAATGGTAGCTATTTCTTTTTCTCCCAAGATTTACTAAATTAAATAATACTTTTGAAAATGACTAATTTTCAACAAGTGTTCAGCTAGATAAATAATTGCAAAATCTGTAAGATTATTGTTTTATGGTTAAGAATAGTTGACTCCTGAATATCTAATATATACTGCATTATATAAATCTAACGACTATGTCTACTCACTGAATCCTCACTCCGAAACACAGAGAAATCAAGGGAGGAGTCATTTGATTTCCTTAAACCTGGCAACGGTATTTAAAAATTAGACAATGCAAGTCATCATCATCATTCTGTCGGTCGCGATGTGACAAAGACTGCTTTCATTACTTGACTGCCACTCTCCATTTAGCTCTCTGCTGTGAGAGTGATGTCCATGAGTCAGTCTTAATGTCTCTCAGCTTCAGGTTTCTCTGCAATGCAATGCAAGTAATCGTCTTTATTTATATGAAATATTGAATTGATTTAAAGTTGAATAGTCCGATAATATTGGTGTACTGTTGATACATAGAAGGGCATACTAAGTCAATTTAATGGAACCTGTTTCTGTTGAAGCCTATTGGGAGTCAGAGTTTTGACAAGCATGTCAGCATTAATTTTGAATGTTTACCCTTCAAATATCTTCGAAGTTAGCCATTCCAAATCAAAGTTAGTTCAAAGTAAAGTGAGGTATAGATTATAACGATCAACCTATTAATTATATTTATCTTTTGAAAAGAAAAGACAAACTCAAAACCATCGGACTATGCTACTTCAAATCCCGTGATAAATTGTAAAAAGAAAAAAATTGATATGTTATAAAACAAATTTTAATTAATTTATAAAAATGTAATTAATTTTGTGTGTGTAATAATATTCTTTAATAAAAAAAATATTTGATGCAAAATAAGTGGTGTATGTGACTGCAGTGCGGGCTGACGAGCCACCGGCGCTGCCTTGAGTCGCTGCACTGGGAGTGCGGCCATGAGTGCAACCAGAAGCCACTGCAGCGCCGCATGACCACCTTCGGCGTCGACCTGAACCTACACGTGCAGGAGACGCAGACCGACATCCCCATCCTTGTGCAGAAGTGCTGTGCCGAGATCGACCAACGCGGGCTCGACGCCAAGGTAGGCCGCCATCGCCGCCACCAAGGGCGTGGCCAGAAAAAAAAAATTGTGGGCACAAAATGGTTTCCTACGTGCTTACAGGGAAGTAAACAAATTGTAAGCAGAGAATAAAAGAAAGCGTACATATTAGAAAAGATTTAGTGTGGAATAAATATGATGCTGAGAGAAAATGTTCGCATGTGCTGGCGGTTCAAACCCTGGTCGAGTCAAACCAATGACGTAAAAATTCATACTTGTCGCTTCCTAGCCTGGCACTTAGCATTATTACCATAGGGCAAGGTCTGGTTGGCTCAGTGTCAGGATAATTTGACTGAGTCAGGTCATGGTACTGGTGGCCTGGTCTCACAGTAGGGTAGCACTATAAAGTCGCCATGAGTGTGCGCTGTCACAAGTTGGTACCTGACCTGATATGACCTTAGATGTTGCCAGGATGTAAAACTCGAACAACCAAACAGTCAACCAACCAACACTGCGACAATGTAGTTACATCCCTGGCCACTGAGTGTGTGTCATTTACCTGCCCGTGTGTGGTATTGCTATTTCAGTCGATTCACATCCTGTGTCTAAATTAGTAACACACTTTCATTCCAGTCAGTATAACCATGGTAATATAATGAAACAAGTCGGTGCACTCCGCACGTTCTTGTTTCGCCCATAGTCTACGTTAATGTTATAATGCGCCTATTCCAATCAATGTACTTCCGTTCCCATATTTGTTGTTCTTACATATCCCAAGTCAAAATAATACCCCCGTTTCAATCAGTTTGCCAACTTTATCTAAGTCAATGTAGCAAAGCCATTATAGTCAATTCACCTCATATCCCGAGTGATTATACCCTACTGGTTTAAGTTAGTGTGCCCTCGACATTTCAAGATTCACTCATTCACTCACTCACTCACTCACTCACTCACTCACTCACTCACTCACTCACTCACTTACTCACTCACCCAGGAAGTCTTTGATAAGAGTAGGTCTAACTAACTCTACATGACTGCTATGTGTCAGGGCATCTACCGTTTGTCCGGGGTGAAGTCTCGAGTGGAGAAGTTGTGTCAGAGCTTTGAGATTGACGAAGGCAACGTGGACTTGAATGAGCACCACTCGAACGTGATTGCCAACGTGCTCAAGTTGTACCTGCGTCAGCTGCCCGAGCCGCTCCTCACCTACCGGCTCTACCCGGACCTGCTCAACCTCATCAAGGTCGGTGACCATTTGGGCTTATTGTGAACAAGGGTTAACTTATTCACACACACAGGTGTAATATGTTGGGTCTTGGCCGTCAGAGCCCTAGATACCACTTACTCTTCCCCGGTGCGTTCTGACAACTATCTGTAAGTTCCCACCTGATGCCCCGCTCAACAAACTCATAAGGAAAAAAGGGAAGACAAGTCCCGCAAGATTGACAGTGAAGAAGTTGTGCTTTATTGGCATCAACTCCTGTTCACCTGCTAGCGATCTAGCACCCTCACTCCTTACCTACTGTCCACAGAGGTCCTCATTACTCTTGTTAGTGTGTAGAAGAATCAGTGCCTACAGCCAATTGAACCGGAGTCCCATGGTTGTTGCACACAGGCCAGTGCCTTTGGAATAGCTGCTGCTAGTTTGTGTATAGAAAGTGGAGCCTCAGACAGAGTGTCTGGGTTCCTGGACAAGAGAAGAGTGCCTCCTGCTAGAGTGCCTAGCCAAGAAGAAGTCATTGCCTAGAGTGAGGTCTGTGTGTCAGGTGTAAGGGATGCAGGTGACTGGGCCTCCCACAGCCAGCCAATCAGACACCCTCTACAGCCTGAGGGGCGACACCCTAATAGGGGGAAGCTGTCACTCAACCCCAGCTGCAGGTGGTGTCCATAATGTATGCAGGATGGCTGGGTGTGCTTGCCCATCGGCCCTGTGGTAACAGGTAGTTGCAGTCAGTTACAATAAACATATATTAAAAATGTCCTTCCCCTCCACTTGCACTTTTACTGGTGCATAGAGGGAACATTTCACTAAACATTAACTGTCTCTTACATATGAACATCACATCATAAGCTCGGGCACTATGTGTTATCATATTTTCCGCATAGTCTCTTATGTCACACAGTTAGTGGGGCACCCACTGCTTCTCTGTTACATAACCTTGGTCCCCACTCCGTCGCCCGAGAATAGTAATGCTCTCTACCAATATATAAATCAGAAACGAAAATCCGTATATTTCTACATAGGTACACAACAATTGACAAGCCTCTTTTATTGTGAACAACGGTTAGCACAACAATTGACAAGCCTATTTCTTTGTGAATAACGATTAACCTTTGTTTCACATGCAAAGTCATACACATATTTGCAATTCTCTTTTAATGTGAACATGAGTTAACTTATATTTCACACAGATAGGCGTGTGTGTATATTTTTTAATTGAGACTCTAAATCTAAATTTTGACAGATTAAAAATGGGAATAAAAGGCAGGAACTCAAAACCATCGGACTATGCAACTTTAATTGGGAAGACAAGTGTGATCTTACATTACAAATTATAATTCTGTTTTATTGTGCACAGGGTTTAGCTTTATTTCACACGAATACATATTGTAGTAGTCCGTACATAAGCCCCAATACTACACAGTAGTTGCAGGGATTATGCTTACTTTTGTTGCCCTTCCGAGGCAACAAGTGACAACAGGTTAGCGCGAGGCAGTCCCTGGGTGGACTGCACCTATGCAACTTGGTAGCGCCCCCCCCCCCCCCCCCCCCCCCCCCCCACTGCCCCACAACCAATAAAGATTACCTGTGGCTGGTCAGTGGGCGGTTCACTTGAAGTGTGGCCCCGCAAGAAAGTGGTGAACGAGATTAAACATCTGAAGCATACGTGAATCTTCGCTGCTGTTCCTTCGTGTTGATTACAATACAGCAGGATCTGGCTGTACCACACAACACGCCCTATCACAATATGAACAGAAATTTTACACTTCTCATTTATTGTGAACATGGGTGAAAATTATTCATACATTTTAAGAGAAGTTTAACGATTCTCTTGTTGTGAAAAGGGGTGAACTTTATTTCGCACACATATGTAGGTATAAAGATGATGGTAATTTTATAGGACTTTAGTAATATTTAAGTCTTGAATTGTAAAAGGTCTGACTTTAATTCTTGCTATGAGTAAACATTTCTTCTATATGGGGATAAAGTCAATAACTCATCCAAGTAACCGTCAATCATCTCAAGAAAATTGATTAACATTTAACAGATTATTGTGTGTGTAATCTGTTTACCTACAACAACAAGGTAATAATAATCTAAATATATATTTTGTAAACCACAAATCTGCCAAGGAATTGGCAATGCTGAAAGTAAGTAATATGTTGACTAACAGTAAGCCTGCTCTAACCATACCGGAGATCTTCATAGACGTTCCGAGTTGTAGATGGCCGCGTGCCGGAGATCGAGTAAAACCAGTGACTTATAAAAATGATACTTAACACTTCCTAGCTTGGCATTCATAGGATAGGCCAAGGACTGGTTAGCTCAGTGTCAGGATAATGTGACTGAGTGGGATATCAGGTGGCCTGGTCTCCCAGTGGGGAGGCACTATAAAGTTGCCATGAGTGTGCACTGCCACAAGTCAGTACCCGTCCTGATATTACCTTAGATGTTGCCAGGACATAAACCTCCAACAACCAATCAATCAACCGAGTTGTAGGTTTTTTTTGTGTGTGGTGTTTTTTTCCCCTCACTTTGCTGCTTCATTCATTACCAGGAGGAGTTGCCGGCAGAGGGCACCAGTGAGATTAAGTTAGTGCAGCGTCTCAACAGCATGCTCGCCGACCTCCCCACCAGCAACTTTCGCACCCTCTCACTGCTCATGCACCATCTCAAAAGGTCAGTTTTTAAATAATTAAAAACCCGGCATCCATATCGCTTTAATAGCAGTTTAACGACAGGTTTTCAGTCCAAATTAGAAAAAAGAAATTAATAAAAAAAAGTTATCGGTTTTATGTTTTTTGTATGTGAATATAAATACCTGATGTGATCATACAACTATGTGCAATCCCACTACTACAGCATTGTGCCCTTTCCACTCCAGCTTATCCCAGCACAAACGCCACCACCGACCATCTACGTACACTGTTATCTTTTGCATGGAATTACCAGTCATCGCTAACCAAAATTGTTATATAGTATAGTTATACGAATCTTACCTTGGTATTTAAAACAATGTTTTTAAAAATTTTAAGTAATGAGAGCTCTGCTTAGCTGGTCTGGTCCAGCGGTTCTTCCGGAATCCACCAGGTGGCGGGTCGTCACAATGCTCTACTGGCGCCACCTGGGGAGACCGGAGTGCGGTGGTGGCGGGTTGCGTTTATCCATTTGGGAAATAATCATTACGTCTGTTAAATTTTACATGGATTGTATAATTCTGGTTAGAAGCAACGCGGGTAAATGGATCTTATAAGATATGTTAATTAATACCTATCACGGATGAATATCTAGCTTTACGGTTTTCTCCAAGTTTATCTCTATCCTGCGATATACCGGGTGCGGTGGCCGAATCGGTAGAGCACAGGCCTTGCGTGCGGAACATCGCGAGTTCGGTTCCCGGTCGAGTCAAACCAATGACTTAAAAATTGATACTTGTCGCTCCCTAGCCTGGTGCTCGTCATTATTAGGATAGGACAAGGACTGGTTGGCTCAGTGTCAGGATAACGTGACTGAGTGGGATATCAGCTCATGGTGCCGGCAGCCTGATTTCCCAGTGGGGGCAGCACTATAAAATCGCCATGAGTGCGTACTGTCACAACTTGGTACCCGTCCTGATATGACCTTAGATGTTGCTAGGACGTAAAAAAAAAGACAACCCAAAAAACCATCCCGCGATATGTGTACACTGTATGCTGAATGGCAGACAAAATCAGACCTCTGTTATATATATATGTCACATTATATGTGTGTGTTTTTTTGTGTGCAGAGTGACGGAGCATGAAGAAGCCAACCAAATGTCCGCTAGCAACCTGGGAATTGTGTTCGGTCCCACCCTACTCAGACCCAGGTAAATAGGCACCTCGCCCACACTCACATACCAACCCTCCTGTACACCCACGGTGTAAGTTAGTGGCAGTGTGTTGATAGGTTAAAGACTGCAGTCTCAGTGCCAATTAAAACCCTGTCTCCGGTGTTGACCAGCTCCAGTGTCCTTCAGTCAGGACACTCACCGAGTAGCACCATGTGACCATATGATGGCTTTTTTATAAACACCAAATCGACAGTTGCTATGGTGACTGGCCTGTCAATCTCTAGGTCTACTAGTTTTGGCTATTCGAATTGAAATTCTGTAGAGTTATGGTTTATAGCCATTAAGTGGCTTATTGTTTCTAAACACATGTATGTAGTGATGTTCATAAATATGTGGAGTTAATATAAGGATGACTATCCAGCTAGTGCTAGGGTTCTGCTCTGTTTGAAGGCTGAGAGGGCAGTGTGAGACTTCTGCCATGCTGTTTAAATGTGTTACATGTACTGGTGTTTGTGGGGGTAATGCAAAGATATGAGGCAAGATGGTAATCTACATTCACATACTGACAGTAGCTGGTTATGCGAGCATGCCAATTTGGGGTGAAATCATATCATATGGGTCATTCTCAGAATCTTGAGTACCAGTTTTATTACATTCCAAATAATAGCAGAATCCATATTCATATGAAGGTTTATTTCACTGTAGCACAAAATCATATAAACCGAATTGTAATACATTTTGTTCGATAGATTAAATGCATGTAATATTGCTAACATTCTTAATACATAGTGTGAACAATAATTATTTGACTTACTACCGCCCCCCCCCCCCTCAAAAAAGCAAAGTCGTTAACATTGGGGGCATTCGACTGGGCCTCTTCTATCCGAATATCAAAATATTTCCGAACAAATTCCTATTAGACTGGGACCGGAAGTGGGTTCATATACCGATGATTCGGATGTGTGTATGTGGCTCTATCCGTTCCATCCGTAAAGTTGCGGATAGAAAGGGCCCAGTCGAATGTCCCCAATGTAACTCAGAAACCAAATATGTGGTGCATACCTCTGATCTGTAACTTGTAACTCGATACACCATGCTGATTATGTCCTTCGTGTTTAGTGACGGTGCGGCCTCACTCAACTCACTTATGGAGACCCCGCACCAGACCAAGATAGTGGAGTTACTCATTACCCACGTGGAGGTAAGTAGCATGGGTTAGACATGTCACCCAAAACGCTGCCGCCTACTTTTTTTTATTCCGTTAAAATTAATTTTCAGTTCATAAACAAAAACAATATTGGTTACTTTTGACTAAATTAATTTAAATTTCGTCTAAATTCTTTATTTCATCTCGCTAAAATTAATGTTCACTGTATAATAAATCATTTGTATTTCGCCTCAGTTGTTGTTCACACCAAAATGAATTTTAATTTAGAAATTCGCATTTCGCCAAAATTAAAAGATTCATTTCATTAAGATTAATGTTAATTTGCCCGTCCTGATATGACCTTAGATGTTGCCAGGACGTAAAACTACAACAAACAAACATTAATTTACCGTACTTCTTTTGATCATTATTTTTTATTGTAGATTCTTTGCAACTCTAAACTATTATCAAAATGTCCAGTTAGGACAAATCTCACCAACAATTGAAGAAACCTTTGAAACAAATTAAGCCATTTCCGGAAAGGTGGCTAAAATGTATTCCATTGGGCGAGAGTGATCGAATCTCTATATGGCGATAAGCATCTTTGTGGTTTAGTTCAATTTAATGATCCCAAAGTGTGGTTTTAGCGAACGAACTACTACAAGTATCTTGTATTCACACTAATCGACCCACAGCCTCTTTAAATAAAACACTGATTCCGGCGCAATATGCCGATTTTAACAAATTGAAAATTAACTTATATCCTGTACTAACCAAGTACAAGGAGTTGCTCATGCAAACATTTGTCTGCAGTATGTGTTCGGCCCGGAAGAGAAGCCCCCTGAACAGATCAAGCAAGTGGCCGAGGCAGGCAAGCAGAAGGAGACAACAGTCGAAACGCTCGCTGACAGTGGCGCCACCTCACGGCAGGAACCACAACCATTAGGTGAGTCTCTTCTTGCACTTCATTTTGCCAATCTGCGTCGCTTTAATTATCATCATCATCATCATCATCATCATCATCATCATCATCATCATCATCATCATCACTACCATCACCACCATCACCACCACCACCACCACCACCAATGAATTAAAATGTATTTTAAAGTTGTGTAGTCCGATGGATTTGAGTTTCTGCGAAGTTTCTTTTTAGATAAATATGTTATTTTAATCATTATAATTTACTTTACTTTAGTTTGAAGCAACTTCTATTTTAAATGGCTAACTTTGCAGATAGTCTAACTGAAAACATGCCAAATTAATTTGTTTAATAGGTAGCTATTCAAGCGTCTGAGTTTGGTATTTAAAATCAGATCTATATCCCGTCCTGATATGACCTTAGATGTTGCCAGGACGTAAAACTCCTACAACCAACCAATCAGATCTATATAAGAGTTTTTGTTCATAATATTTGATGCTTTTATCGGACTGCTACTTTTGAGCAGTTCGTAAATCTAGTAAATACATGTAGTTTCATTTAGAACAAAATAATATTTACTGGTATATTTTGCAAAAAGAAGTCTAGCTCTCTACATTTTATTTGTATTTCATGTATTTTACCTGAGAATTCTTGTTTAATTTTCGTATTTAGATCCCAGCCCTGCTACAGATTCTAAGGACGACAATGCAACCTCCATTTCCGGTGATTCCAAGTGGTACGTACACCGACAACAACCCATATAAACATTTAATCGAGGGATTTCATTCCATTATAATTTGTATATGAATATAAACTAGATCACGGTTCCGACTGCGCATGCGCTGAAAACGGCGTTGGGAGCAAAGCAAAGGCGTACGGCCATTGAGTTTGACTATACGCGCAGTGAAAAACGTCAGTTTTATTCAGAATTAATAGAAATCCAAAACCCTAAGCATATCAATTTAATATAATCTTTTTGATAAACATGTTTTCTATATGTGTTCCAAGCGGGTTGTCTCTAGGTGGTGTGGTTTTATCAATATATTACTTTTTCTGTATGGAGATTGCTCACTGCCATTGACAATGCATTGAGTACTCTGGCTATGGCTCTAACACTACTCTGAGTGCCTAGATCTTTCTAAATCTAAATGCACATGGCATAAGATGTGCTGATTATATTGATGTAAATGCAATGCTGGATAAAAGATTAATATCTTAATGTATTATATATATTTTTTTAGTTGGTATTCTATGTTTCAAACAAGAGCTGAGATGATCTGAAACTAGCACATTTCATAGCTGCACCCAGTGTATTAGCATGTGCCATGTGCTTTTGGGGGGTATGTTTTGCTCTGATGCATCCCACAATGCACCACGCCGCTGGAACCGTGATGTAGTCTATTCCTAGTTTGGTCTATTAGAATTAAAATTGTCCATGTTGTGGCGCACTAGTGGGCTCTGTGCTGACCTCGACTGGTTGCCACACTAGGAGGCACCACATGGTGCCACCAGTTACCATCCTTTGCTAAGACATCAGGGGCCGTATGCACCAATCGGAGTTAGGGCCTTAACCGCGGTTTGACTATCCCCATAGGGCTAACTGTAGAAAATCTGTATGCATCAATCGGTGCCAGCGCTAGCCGCCGACCGTAGCCTAGGCTAAGCTACCCCAGTTTCCAATCAGGTTTAACTGCTAGCCGCGCTGGTTAGTGTGCGTGTGTGGGTCTCAATCTATTCAATGCTGTCATATTTAACAGAATTACATAAGCCATAAGTGAAATTTGATCAATTTAACCCTAAATGCGAAGCTATATTAACGCTGCTGCCGTAGCAGCGGCGATATTAATATTTTCGAATCGACGAATTTAATGTAAACAAATCGCCACCGCCGCAGCGACGTCAATATCCATACTGTCGACGTCAAGTAAAAATGGCCGCCGCCGAATCGGCGGGGAATTTCTTACGCCCAAATCTATTAAATGCAGTCACATTTGACAGATTTACATACAGAATAAGTGAAATTTGGTCAAAATAACCTTAAATGCGAACCGATATTAACGTTTCCGCCGAAGTGGCAGCGTTATTCATATCGTCGACTGGAAGGAATTCCCAAATCTATAAATAAACTTACGGTCAGCTATCCGCCCCGGCTAAAACATTGGCGCATACCAGTTTATCTTTTTCGCGGACCCCCCACTACCCGGAGCTAGCTGACCGGAGTTAGGGCCTAGCTCCGGTTAAACCTAGCACAACTTGGTGCATATGGCCCCAGAGGCAGAGTGTACGCTGTGCGCCAGTAGGAGTGTCACTTCTTACAAATATTTCACTGCAGGTACGTGACGGGAGAGGAAAGTTTGCTAGATGAGCTCGCCCGCGAGGAACCGCGCTTTATCCAGGTTAGTATTGGCACAGTGTGTCTCCAACTGTCTGTATGTCTGCCTGTGTGTTTGTTTATCTGTGTGTATGTGTCTGTGTCCCTCTGTATGTGTGTTTGCCTGTCTGTCTGTCTTTCTTGTCTGTCAGTTTTTAATTTCTAAGAATACAGTGGTTTTAAAAAAAAATTTAAATTTTGTTTAAATTGTTTTTTCTTCATTCTGCCAAACACTCGATCATTCTAATTCTAATCGAATGTCTCTAATTCTATTTAATTCTCTGACCAGTTGCCAAAGCTTTGCACTGGTGTCTCAGAACTGTGGCAGTCCGTAGAATGGAATATGATGCGTGATGGAGATCGATAGAATGAGTTATTTCTGGTTCGTGTATATTCGTTGATTTAAAGTTGCATAGTCCGGTGGTTTTGAATTTCTGTATTTTTTCTGAGATAAATATATTAGATTGATCACTAGTATCTACTTTACATTAGTTCAAAGTTATTTTTATTTTAAATGATAAACTTTTTAGATATTTTGAGTGCAAACATGGAAAATTAGTTTTGGCAAGCTTGCCAAAAGCCTGACACCATAGACTTCTGCAGTAACAGGTTATGTTAAATTGACTCAGTATTGCCTTCTATGCAGAAACAAATGCCTAATAAGTGCATCAGTATCTAAGTTAGATATGTCAAATCAAATCTAGATAATTGGTTTGGTTTTGAAAATTTGCTATTTCATCAGACTATGCAGCTTTAAGCTGGGGAAATTTCAATCGCGGACAGTTGGTCTTTCTCATTCCACTACTCCTTGCCCTATCATAGTAATGCCATCCCGCCCAATGTCCACATGTGGGTGATACCAGGTTGCCTCATTAAAGGCGAATGCAGTCATGTTCTTGTCGTCTGCTGGTTTGCTTGTAGTCATCCGGGGACTTCGTGATCCTTCCTGGTAGTACGGGTGCCGCTATCAAACCGGGGGATAATACGGAGCACGGAGACGCTAAGCCCGAACTGCACAAGGAGGCGCCCCCTAGTGGCGACGGACACTCACCTGCAGGTACGGCCTGATTACACTGTCAACCTAGTCAACTTATCCATTGCACTTGTTCAGTTTAACTATTGTACTTTATTTTGAAAGGTGTCCATATAGATCTGTTCAGTTTAAACGCCAACAAAGAGTTTCTATTAAATAATGTCTGAATATGTGCAGTCTATATGACACGGCACGCTGTTCCTGCTATCTGGTCCTTGCGCATGCCCCTGCTCTGCTGGGATGGGAATCCTTGTGTCTCTGAAGAACGATTTGTTCCTTTTATTGTCTCGTGGAACCTACTGATGTGACCTGCTCTAGTCTTCTGGTCTACTCGTGTGAGGGAAAAATTTAGGAGTGTCCATTAATTTTAAATCAGCATATATCTATTGATATAGCATATTCAGGCTCGAGACACACCATTACATTAAAAGTCTGTCTTTCTACAGTGATTGACAAATATTTTGTAAGAATAAGTATTAGCTCCGGGGGTTTCCAAGTGTAAGTGTGATGGGTAGAGGGAGGGTGCAGAAACAATGTTGTTTTTTGTTTTCGTCACGAAAATGTTATTTTTGTTCTTGTATCTTCTGAAGTCTGAACATTATAATAATGACATTAACTGTGTTTTGGTGGGTGTTTAAATGGGTTTTTTAAATAAAGATTTCAATCGGAATAACCCTGAAATGTAATTTCCTTAGTGTTATTGCGTCAGGAATGGGAACATATACAAAGTTGTTTCGGGTAAGATTCTAATATTACAAAGATTTATGGGAAGAGCAGGGCCCGATTGGGCATCAGACAACCCCAAAAGATTTGTATGTGTCATGAGGTGAGGGTGTCATGTGTGAGGGGGTGAGGTGGGGGAGTGACTGGGAAGCTGGGCTCAAGACGAAATGGCGTAATATGTTGAGAAAATATCTCCATCTAAATAGACCTATTTCATATGACGTCAGCATAGGTATTTATGTCACTGCGCATGCACTTGGCTGCAGGACGACACACGGTCACACTGCAAACTCAATGGCTATGAGCAATCTTCATAGAGAAAAGATGAAATATCTCTAAAACCACACCACCTAGAAGCAAACAGCTTGGCACACATACAGAAAACATATTCAACGAAAAGATTATATTAAATGTATATGGTTAAAGTTCTGCATTTCTATTAATTTTGAATAAAATCGATGTGTTGCACTGCACATATCTGCAAACTCAATGGCAGTGTGCCTTTGTTCTGCAGCCAAGTGCGCGCGCATACACAATGTTTATAAACATTGAAAGGGGTCTATGGTTTCAGGTGTGTAGCCAATTTTGTTCAACCAAATTTATTGCTAGAGTTAACTCAAAGAAGTAGCGTATTATTACCGAACGCACTTCTAGCCATCGGTAATTGTCCTGGTGAGTGATTCCAAATGGGTTAGAATTATTTCAAATTACCCGAATTCTTTTGAATTAACTCCACCTATCCCCCATGAGGACTATGCCATATGCCTTCACATAATTCTTTTTTAAATATTGCATATGATTTCATTATATTTAACCACGCCCCATCTGGAACGGGTGTCATTCGACGGAGCAGAAAACAAAATTTCAGACTATCACGTGACCTCTGTAATGAACAATGGTTACAAACCCGTCAAGTGCTTGTTTCTCCAGTGAGCGATGTACCGCAGGCTTAGGGACGCCGACGCACTGTAGGCTCTAACCGCTGTAAGTCAGCGTGTGCATGGTGTCAGATAGTCCCTAGTGCGCATGCCTACCAATTTTAACTTCCGGCCAGATAAAGTGCGGTGGTTTCATAACTCAAGATATTGTTATTTTGTTTGTTCTTTAGTTTCTAGTCGTTCTGTTACTTATGTTACCGGTAGTACCATAAGTGTGCTGCCATATCCGTTACAACAGGCGGGTATTGTGATGACGTAGATACCGCAGTGTGTCGGTTAATGCACAGACATAGCCGATGTTCTATGTGCCATTTAAAATACCGTACTGTCACGAAATAGCACCCCCCTAGCCTCTCAATATTGATTGAGAAAGAAAAGGGGGGGGGGAGGTTGGAAGAAAATCAGTAAGCTAATATAGAAAGATGCTCACTTCTCACGCATCAGGTTTTGTTTGTTTAACGACTCCCCCCCCCCCCCCCCCCCCCCCCCCCAGCACAAAAAGTAAATATCGGCTATTGGGGGTCCCACGCAGAAGGTCGTAGGGTCTATCTCAGACAACAACAACAACAACAGCAACAAACTTAATAACATTGATACTTGTCGCTGCCTTGCTCGGCACTTCATTATTGTGATAGGATAAGAAGGAGGAAGGCAAATCGTTCACTGTTAAAATTTCCCCTGTTTAATCAATGAATGAGGGTCATTGCAATGGAGAAGGAGGGGGGGGGTATATTGATATGGATTAATTGAGGAGTCGCCTTTCATCTGAGGATGGTAATGCAAGTTCCTTTAAGTTTCCTTTCCTTTCAAGTTTCTTTTCCAGTAGAAGTTGAAATGCTAAATGTGTTTTGAACTATAACTTGGCATAGAATATGCACACAAAGTAAAAGGTAATAAGTGATATTGTAATAGAGGCGGGCCGATATCACTTTTATTGGACCGGGTGGATCGCCGTCCGTTGGCAATGGATATTGTCATAGAAAATGTGTTATGAACATTTCAGCCTTCAATAAATAATGAGCTCTCTTCAGAGCAAGGTACTTATGGGTTTGGTTTATTAGTTGTTGTTTTTTTGTGTTAAAAAAATAGTTAATTTTTTTGTTTTTTTACGTTGTAACAGCATGCAATGTCATATCAGAATTGAGATAAACTTGTGACTGCGTTCTCATGGCAGCTTTATAGTGACCCCCCCCCCCCCCCCCCCCCCATTGGAATACCGTGCCGACAGTGGGCATCCAACTCAATCGAATTCTTCCAACACTGAGTCAGCCAGTCCTTTCCCTATTCTAGTAATGCCGCATTCCAGGCAAAGTAGCGACAGGTATCAAGATTGTGAGTCATATATTGACCCGACGACCTTCCGCAAGCAGAAGTGAGCGCTCTACCCAATGCACCATCACGTCCGGTGATATTAATCTCATGTGTGGCGCCAATTCGCGACAGTATGGTACTGTGACAGAGGTCTCGACCATCGGACATGTCTCTAAATACCAGTCTGACCCCTGTGTGTCTAGCGTTAACCCAGAGTCGAACTAAGGGCTCCTCGCATGACCTCTTGTATCCATAGTGATAATATTATCAGCCTCTCTTTGGGAGCCTATGCATGTTTCATTTGATTGATTGATTGGAATAATGTCATATATTTAGAAGACTATTAATGTTTTAATGGTCTAGCCACTGACTGTTAGTGTTTGTGTAAGAATAGCGTAGACCTAGATGGGATCACCAAGATGAGGTGTCGAAAGGTATGTGTGTGGTTACTTCTTGTGTGGAGTATATAGATGTGATCGGAGGTACAAGTTAGTAAAGCCTAGCTTTAGCTGACCCAACGGCTGGGTGCTCAAATCTGGTTTAGTCCTAATCAACAGGCTGTCTGAATACGTTACTACATTCATTTGGCACCAACTCAGTGACTGCCTGGTTAACCATTGACAATACATGCAACAATATGTAATATTATGCGCATATGCAATACCTAATTGGGCCCGACAATGTCCACACTCAACTGTTAAACTCATACTTCCCATAACCGTTCTAGCCGCCAGCATTGCTTCATTCACAACCGCAATGGCATCAGTGCCGATGATCTCGTTGGGATGAACTAAATAGATGTTCCAATGTGTGCACGTGAACCCCACCATATGTAGATTGGGTAATCGGCCACAACCAGAATTGGGTCCTGTCGTGTGTAATCAGCCCAGTTAACGTGGGGGATTTGTGGTTGTCGATAGTGTAATGTATGTGTGTATCGTGCGTATAGCGACAACCACCCTCAGGTCACGAGAGGTAAAACGAGAGGTGTGCTGGGCAGTGAGGCCTAATAATAAAGTCAGTTCTCTTACGCAACTCAACGCGTTCGCCCGTATCTTACAGATAACAGGCTGCTTTAAATAGTATAAAGTAATCAGCACAAAGGTGGGGTAATAACCTGAGACCTGGCGTAGGTATGTGCCAAAAATATTCAAACTCCTTAAATAATAAAACAAAAGGCACCCCTGGAAAGAGCTTGAAAAGCCCTTTAATATGACACCAAGATTATGAGAATAGGTGGAGTATTAAGGATGTTATGGTGTTTTCCAACTCTGAAATTGGTCCTTATTTTCTTCCATTAAATTAAGGTATAAGCACTAGATTTGGTGACTTTTATGGGAAAATGCATGTAATTTCTTTAATAATTGAGATATCTAGATGACATTTGGACTGAAGCTAGATTAAGGCATGTTCTATTGATATAATTCAATAGATTGACATTTGAAACAAAATTAAGTGACCTGAAACAAAGTAAAGTGACATGAAACAATACATTTCTGTGACTGAAATTGGTGAAATTCATGTACTTTCTTTAATAATTGAGATATCTTGATGAAATTTTCAGTGAAGCTAGTTTAATTCATGTTCTATTGACTCAATTCAATAAAATGACATTTGAAACAAAATAAGTGACATGAAAATAACATTTATGGTTAATTAGTGAACTCCATGACCGTTTGTTCACAACATACTCCATAAAGGTAAATCAACAAATCATGATCAAGAGTCATTCTCAAAATATCAGTTAAGCATAAGATCATATATGACATCAGCTGCCAAGGCAAAGAATGATACATCATAGTCAGTAGCATTATCATAAGACTCATTCTCTGACCAATAAGCCACCACATACTTTTTGAGGTGAGTCTCAGAAAAAGTGATAAACACAAGTGCATACCTGTTGCATTCCTGAACGTGCCAGTCATGATGTACTCATCACAATTTCCCCAAACTCAACAGTATATAAGATTAATAATGGTTACTCACCCCAGTCTACTTTTTAAATGTTTCAGATTGATATCAAAGGGTGAATTTGCAGGTTGAAATTGAGTGAAACTTTTGAAGTTGTTATTGGATTAGCAAAACTTGACCAAATTGAAATATTTTTAAACTAAGCTGTAAAGGGATTCCCATACTACATAATAGACTAGGAATACCCAAGATTGACCAATGCAAACCGACATTACAGGCATTTTTCTACACCCCTCCACAAACAAGGTGGGATTTGCTGGATCAGTTTTGTGGTAAGAAAATATCCGCTGCTGGTCGGCGGTTTGGCACATACCTACGCTGGCGTCTGATTTCATTTGAATGGTGTCCTCCTAAGTACACATCGATCACTTTATAGTGCTGAATAATCGAAGATTTTGTTGTTGTTATTAAGTTAGTAACTCATCTGACTGACACATTATGACTAATTAGTATATTGATGCATTATGTACTGTTGTGTGTTGACCTGTAGTCTACTTATATGAGCAGACGTGTTTGCTCACCAAGTCTTACATGACATCATGCCATGTACTAATACGTTATTGTCATGTGTTAAGGTGTCAATACGCTGACATGCAAATAAACATGCATGCCTTGTCATGTCATTCATGCAGTCACGTTCCCTGCACGCAATATCATGTGACATGTATGCATTGTCGCTTTCCATGCAGGCATTGTGATACTGATAGGTCATGCAAGCTTTGTCCATATCATACATGTATCATTATACATATTTTGTCACATGTATTGCATGGTTTCTCATGCATCTTTTGGCACATGTCATGCATGTTTGAGCACATGTCATACATGCTTGGGCACATATCATGTATGCCTTGTCATGTGCCATGTATGTCTGTCACTTGTGACACATCTTAGGTGTCCTGCTGGCCTTATTATACCTTGTCTTGTTGCATGTCATCTGTGTCTTGTCTCCTGCATGTGTTGTCATCTGTCCTGTGTGTCTCATCTCCTGTCCTACAAGCCTTCTTGTGTGTCCTATGTGCCTTGTCATGTACCATGCCTGCTTTGTCATATATTATAATACTGTTGCTTAATGTCATGCATGCCTTGTCGTCTATTATAATACCCTTTTCTGTTGTCATGCCTGACTTGCCGTATGTTATAATACTCTTGCCTGTTGTCATGCATGCCTTCTCATATGTTATAATGCTGTTGCCTGTTGTCATGCATGGCTTGTTGTATGCTATAATACCATTGCCTGTTGTCATGCATGCCTTGTCGCGTGTTATTCATCACATCTTATCGCATGTGCTGCAAATGAATCCCCAGCTGCTGACCATTCTGGCTTCGTGCTGCATCTTGTTAGTTGTAGATGTGAAGGCGATGCTGTCTGACGTGGGCTCTGATGAGGAGCTCCCACTCCCCGATGACTCTAACGCCTCATCTCTGTCCTCCTTCTCTTGCCGGGCCATGGCCGGCTCGCTGGTGGCGCCCCTGGTGGGTGTGCCAGCGCTCGGCCCTACTTTGGTGGCATGTACTAATCTGTCTTTCACCGATGCCTTGCCAGGTATGTGAGTCTAACTGAGGGTGCGTTGCTCTTCTCTTTCTGCGTGTTCCATGCAGCTCTTCCCGTGCGTCCCCAGTGCCTGTAATGCCCAAAACGCACTGTCGCAATTTCCATCCACAGCTATGAATTCATTTAGGTATCTTAAATTGCTGCTGCAAATGCTAAATAAAACTAAATATACAGTCCGTAGTTGTAATCTCTCAAATTAAACAAAAATTCTTGTTTTTGTTTAGATTTGTTTATGGTATGTGTGTAAATTATGTATTAACAAAGGCAACAGGTCCATTTATGTACAATTGGTATAGGTTTCATTGTGACCTCTGCTCCAAACGACCTTGAAGTTTTTGTTTTTTGTTTTGCATGTTGGAACTATAAAGCTAGGATTCCTTACATGCGGTATGCGGTATGCGAATGCGAATGCGGCAAAAAATCGAAAAGCATCTAAGTCAATGGGGGTGATTCCTTACACGCGGCATGTGGCATGCGGCATGCGAATACTGAATCGGTCCATGTACCGATCGGCGCGGCATGCGAATGCTGCTGCGTTTGCCATAGAGAACAGTGGTGAGGAAACCTGACACTGTGTGTGGGTGTGTGTGTGGGTGTGGGTGAAAGGACCCATCCCGTAATCACGCCGCACGCCGCATGCCGCATACCGTGTGTAAGGAATCCTAGCTTAAGAGTTGGAGGTGGTGGCGGTCGGGCGTCTGGTTGAGAAGTGCGGCTGTAGGGTATGGTGGTATGGTATGGGGTGTTCGTAACCTTACGACGGTTACCGGTTGCAGAACTGCAACATTTATAGAGAGGCTCCGATAAATCGGCCCAGTCTTTGGTTAAGACATGTCTTCTGCGGGTGAAGTGGTCTCAGAGGAAGTGTTGTGAAGGCTGGGACATCCTTCAAGACGTAGTGGCGACGGGGCGCCGGGTGGCAGCGGATCTCTCCGTGCCGTCTGTTTGTAGTAGAGCTGTATGGTGTCTGTAGTGTAGCACTTGCATCCGGTCAGCAGGGGTTCGAGGAAGGCGGGCAAAGGTGGGAGCAGCGGTCGTTCCAGCAACGAGAACCAGACAGAGAAATGGTAAAAGGTCAAGAGCCCCACCCAAGAACACAACAACCCTGGTTAGGGGAAGAAGTGAACCTGGGAGAAATCGAATGGGCAGATCTAGGAAAGAGAAATGAGGAGAGTTGAGTCAAAGGCCCGTGCCTATCTGCCTTGGTGACCAACGGCGAGCCATAGACACGGACAGAGTAAGGTAGAAGTGAAATGCCGCAGGCACCCCCTCCTGGAACTCTTTTCAGACATATCAAGGAGGTGTCCGGCCGGCGGAGAGGTGATAGAGAGAGGTGTGGACGAGGTGCGGTCCGGATAGCAAGTTGCTGTAAGGGGTGAGAAGGCGGAAGTGGTCATAGGGTTGCTGGGTGCCGAGGGCGGCACCAGCGCGGGTGTGGGTGCCGCCACCTGGAGGAGTGTCCGGCGATCGAGCCGGGGGGGGGGGGTGAGTGCCGCCACCTGGAGGGCAGACAGACACATGGGGGGGGGGTTAGAATGTCGAGTGTGTGAGAAGAGGGGGGAAAAAGGGGGGGGGGGAAGGGCGTCAGGGGAGGTTAAAAAGGGTCAGCTCCTCGGTCCCGAATTACCCATATTGCCAACCAATATGAACAATGGTTTAATGGCTATTTATAGCCGATTTCTTTTCTCCCCATTCAGAATGTATAAGCAATCAGAATGCCTGCACGGCCAGACTGATTATATAAAGTGGATATAGCACAAGTCTGACAGCCCAGTTTGAAAATTACCCTAGTTACCTTCTTGTGCGTCAAATCATCTTAGTTAACTCCATGTGTTATGAATATCTACTGCATACACAATGGTCAACCCTGTATTCAGGAAAGGGATAGCGGGAATAGTTAGAGCTGGAGGAAACCTATCGGCAGTAGGCCCTACGTGTAAGTTGCTGCCAACGGAAGGCGGGCTTACTGAATAGTTCAACTTACGCTGCAACAGATGTGTGCCTGCCGTCCCTTATGCTATGTAGCGAGACCCCTGATGCAAATAACTGTTCAATGTGGAAGGTAACATACTTGTATCCTAGTTACATATAACTTAAATCACCATAGGAACTGTCTCTTCAGTGTTTTGTAAATACACGCCACCATGTGACCATATGTAGTCACTAAGTAAGAATCCACCTGACGCGGTGGCCGAATCGGTAGAGATCAGGCCTCCTGTGCGGGAGATCGGGAGTTCGAGTCCGGGTCGATTCAAAGCAATGACTTACAAAATTGATGCTTGTCACTTCCTAGCTTGGTGCTCGGCATTAATCGGATAGGGCAAGGACTGCTTAGCTCAGTGTCAGGATCATGTGATTGAGTGGGATATTGGGTCATGGTGGTGGCTGCCTGATTTCCCAGTGGGGCAGCACTATAAAGTCGACATGAGTGCGCACTGTCACAAGTCGGTACCCGTCCTGGTATGACCTTAGATGTTGCCAGGACATAACATTCCAACCAGCCAAGTAAGAATCCAAATTTAGCCGTTAAGTGGACGGTCTGGAGGGCTATAAAGGGCAGACACTGGAGATGTCATTATTAAACCCCAAATAAGCAGTGGCATCTGGGAGGGAGGGGGGGGGGAGCCAATCAATATTTTGCCTTCATACTCGTGTTCTTATTGGATGTAGACAAGAAAATACTGCAGTGCGTTTTCGGCTTAACACATCACCATATTAATTACACCACTCAGCATGTAAGAATTGTGTACAAACCTGCCTTTTCTGTTATTTACCAATACAAAGAAAATTATTTACTAAATGATCGTTTTTCATCCTAATTTAGACGACTGTGTTCAGTCAGTTTATAGTTGACATATTGATGTCTACACCAGGCCGTCAAGTGTCCTACTTTTTCCTATTTTCCCTATTTTTTTATGAAGTCCTATTTAGCCCTATTTTCATAAAAATTCCTATTGTTTCCCTATTTTTTAAATCTTTTGAGCAGTTGCATCTATTTTATTATTGAAACGAGATACTTTGTCTCTGCTCTGCATACTATTTATTCTGGTTTATTAGAAACCAAGTTTTGAGAATGTCACTTTTGCAACATTTTTGTTGTCTATTTTTAAAGAAAATAAAGTAGTACAGTATGATCATACCATACATTAATATTTGAATTTCAATCGTTTGTTTCCTGTTTTCCTACTTTTTGAGGTGACTGCTCATTTGACAGCCTCTACACTATTTTGGTACATTTACTCTTAAACAAAATTCCTATTTTCTGGGGGAAATCCCTATTTTCCTTTTTTTTGACCCACTGGCTCACTTGACGCCCTGCTACACCTGTAATATCCCTGTGACTGTGTAACCACTCTCTGCACTGCTCTGCTTGCACTTAATGAGGCCCCTCGGGAGACTTACCTCCTCTCCTGGTTTACCCTACAAGTCAATAAGTGTTTGTACATGTTCGTCAATAGATTTTGTATTACATCAGACTAATATATGTATATTGTACATGGTTGTTACCTGACTTACCAATCGTGGGTGGCTATACAACTAGGTGAAATTGCTGCAGTTTCATTTGCTTTGATATCAACAGCAGAGTAATTCTGTTAAATGTTTATTACGCCAACAAAACATTCTGCTTTTGTTGCACATTTTAAGCATGAGATACTTAAAGCTGCATACTCCGATGAAAGCATAACATTTTCAAAACCAAAACAATTATCTAGATTTGTTCCCACATATCTAACTTAGATACTGATGTACTTAAATAAGCATTTGTTGCCAGATTGAAAGTAATACTAAGTCAAATTAATAGAATCTGCTACTGCAGAAGCCTATGGTGTCAGACTTTTGGCATGATTACCAGATTAATTTAGCATGTTTGCACGTCAAATATATCCAAAGTTTAAAGCCATTTAAAATAAAAGTTAATTTAAACTAAAGTAAAGTAGATTATACTGATCAGCCTGATATATTTATCTCAGAAAATGACAGAAACTGAAAACCATCGGACTACGCAGCTTTAAAGTTATCACAGATACGTCCGTATGACACCCTGAGACAGGTAGCTGCGCTCGGGGTTAATGTAAATGCTGTTTAGTTGACAAACTCAGTGAGTGCGAAATATTATACTGGCATTAGTAGTACCAATAGACGGCACTGGTGCCATCACCAGTGAATGGTAGGCCGGATGTCTCACGCAGCATAGGAAACAGCTGTTTGGCCCAGGCCTCACCTGGGCTGCGTTCAAGGTACCCCTCGGAGGCGACTCTGAGAAATTCCGGGCATCACGCTAGTCTGAACGACTTTAGCTGTCAGGTGCCTTGAAAATGGAGGCACCCATAGGGCAAACGAAAAGAACAGCTCTGATTGGTTGAAACCACTGAATTTGGCAGCCATTTTCGAGACGGTTTTTGCCTCCGACCTGAAAAGAGAGATGTCTCCCAGGTGACTCCGAGGAGTACCCTGAACGCAAATAAGCAAAACGGACATCGCAGAGTTGACTCGGAGGTGTACCCTGAACGTGGCCCGGGTGTAATCAAGTGCTTCACTACCTACAGTGTCACGTGATCTCGTCACAACAGGGCGGCCCCAGTTAAACCTACAGAGCGCGGGTCAGGGGAGGGAGGGAGCATACATGTTGGGTGGGTGAATATTAGATGAAGATGTGGAGGAGTGCCCATTTAGTATTTATTAGTTCACCTCAGTGGGGGAAAGGGAGATTTTATTTATTATTTTGCATAGAATAACTTCAATTAGCTATCGCAATTATCAATTATATATACAAATTATTTCAATTTTGTTAAAATAAAAGGTTAACGTTAAATTATATTTGTTATTAAAGTAACTTTTTTAAATTCTTTTTTTTTTAATGATTAAATCTTTTTGATATATATTTTTTATTCGAGCTTAAGACAATAGTAACCAGTGACAATAACTGTACCAGCGCACCTGCTTGGTGGCGCTTTTAAGATGCGTCCGTTTAATGCCGGTACCTGGCGTGATTGCAGTGAAGTACCAGCTCGGCCCGCCCACAGTGTTAATCACCACCGCCACATCTAGTCCCGGCCTGAAGCGGAAGCTGCTGCCGCAGGAAGTGCTTTCGCGCGCACACTCCTCCTCCTCGATCAACGCCGCCGAGCCGCAGGACGCGCACCGGGTGTCCCTGCTCTCCCAGCCGAGGCACTACCCTCCGCCGGTGCACCGCAGCGCCTTCCGCATCCGCCGGGCGCGGCCCAACTCCCGCACATGCGACTCGCTGGACCTGGCCGTGCTGTCGGCCAGCCTGGCCGTCCCACAGACGAGGGACAACACCCTTTCACAGTCCACCTTCTACGCACAAAGCGTCATCCAATCAGAAAAGTCCTCCTCCACTCAGCATGTTGATCGTCAGCCTGAGTTTGTATAGCATATCCCCAACTTCACACACTCCTCCTTTCCTCTTCCCCTCTTCCTCTCCTCCTTTCCACTTCCCCTATTACTCTCCTCCCCATCTCCCCGCTTCCATTATTCCTCTCTTCTCCTCCTTTCCTCGTCCCTTATTCCCCTTCTCCTTCTCTTATTCCTCTCCTTTCCTCTTCCCATATTCCTCTCTTCTCCTTTCCACTTCCCATATTCCTCTCTTCCCCTCCTTTCCTCTTCCTTTATTCATCTCCTCTCCTCCTTTCCTCGTTCCCTATTTTTCTGCTCCCATCCTTTCCTCTTCCCTTATTCCTCCTCTCATCTACTCCTTTCCTCTTCCCCAATTTCTCCCCTCTCCTCATTTTCTCTTTTATCTACCTTTTAAGGTGTGTGTGTGTTGGGGGAGGGGGGTGGACGTGCTACCCGCACTTCAAATTTGTCTGTACTGCATATTTCTTACACTACTATTTTTCTTCGAGGTTTAAGCCTAAAGCAAACGCCGTGCTCACTTGTGTATTGGTTCTTTGGCACATCGCTATTTCTAAAAGGCATTAATAGTTCAGATGTTGAAAATCAAGCCAACGATGAGGTATTCATTAAATCTAAATAGAACTGAAAAAAGCATACAAAACAACTGAAATCCAAGCGATAAAAGCAGAAACCATATGGCGAACGGGATCCTTGCACTTTCTATTCCTCCCGTAACACATCGTTGGCCATCTAAACAGATTTATTGGGGAGTACACAACTGGCAATCATACTACTACAGGTCTCAGCTTCTTTTCGCATCTGAGTGATGTTGCTAGGACGTAAAACAACAACAAACAAACAAACAAATCTTTTCGCATCTGAGTTGTTCTGATATTGTTTTTGAGCCCGAAACCTCGTGTTCTAAACTTCTATATAAACTGCAGTCTGCATACCTCTATTTGGGGCATTAACTTGGAAGTAATCTAGGCCGTATTCGATTATGACGCTTCGGGCGATTCGGGTCATCCGAGGCGTTAGGATTTCAAATAGTACACCTCGAATGGAGTCTAAAAATACATAGGCCATGTGCAAAACGACCCGACCCCAGTAATCCACGTATTGGCTGGGGGTGCTCGGAGCGATGACGTCACATTTGTGCTGATACCGTCCTGTACCTAACATCTACCAGCACAATTCCTACATGTCTTTTAATAGTTTTCCGTGTGTAGTAACCCAGATTAATTAAATGGAAATATGACTAAGCTATGCAATCATTAAATACTTTAAATCCTATTTTGCTGTAGTTATATTGGTTATTAAAAAAAAAAGGTTTTGGATTAAGCCACCACTTTTTCCACCCTGAGCGTATTCGTTTATGCAACCCGAGGTTGTAGGCCCTGTGGATGCGCCGAAAAGTGGTTCGGGTGACCCGAGTTGTTTAATCGAATACGCCCCTAATGGCATTTGCTGAACTGAAATGATTCCTCCCCAGGTAATGGTTGACTGACGATGATCAAGAAAGATGGTTCTCTTGAAATTAAATTATTATGGTTGCGAAACTGGGGAAATTATTTGCGTTTTTTTTTTTTTATCAGTTAAATGATAATGAATGAAATGAAGAAACCTGCCTCCCCCCCCCACCCCCCCACCCTCCCCTTTTTCACACATGAGGCATCTAGGGTATTTTTTCCAATTACATTTTTTCTTGAGGTGAAACAAGGAAAATATTTGTTATACTATTCTACATAGTTGTATACAATTAAAGATCCAAAAGCAGAGAAAATTGTTTTCTCTTTGGTTACTTTAAAATGTATGTAAATAGAAGACGACGTCTTCTTTTAGTTTGGTTAAGTTATAATGAACGAACAGGGAATGTACTGTTTTATTTCAGATAAACTATAATTTATGTGAAGCAAGATAAAATACTGAACACTCAGTATCTCGTCACACCGTTATTTGAATCCATAGAAATCTAATATGTTATAACTTAAAATAATAATTATTTTCTTTTAAATAATAGATAAGAGCAACATACATGAATGCTGAGTCAAACAACTAAAGTCGCTGTACTAGATCTGAGGAGTAATAGAAAATAAGCACTCAGTGTAAACTTGAGTCATATTTTATTTGTCTGAGGAATTCAATGCCAATGTGGCTTATTTTCATGTTGTATCCAGTATGAAGCTTGGTGCATATTAGAATAATGACTTCGCTATAAATATGAATGTCAAGAATTTTGTAATGTAGAGGTTATTATACCCCATCGTGGTATTATTTAGGATACCGATCAATGCGCATTTAGATGGCACACCTTACTGAATTATTGCAATACCTTATTATATTTGTGTATTTTGCTCTTATTTCCTAAGTGTATTATATTTCTACACTATTGTGTGTTGTCTATATTTAACTATTGTGTATGTGTGCTATGCAGACAAATTACTTTGCTATGGACTTGCTTCTCAATACTAAGAGTAAAATGGCTTTTAATGAGGTATGATAAAGTCTCCAGATCTGCTTATAGCGCTTCTCTGTACAACAAGCCTCGGTTTTAATTATGTGTTTTAGATTGTCTCTAAATCTGCCTTCTATGCTTCTCAGTATAATAAGATAGAACAGATTGTATGACGCGGTTTCGTTGTCGGCTTGCTTTCAAGCGCAAACACCATAGTTCAGGAATTCTGTGTAATCGCGTTAGCTGAGGGTGGTAGCTGTGACTATGGGACCGCGTGGGTTATGGGCCTGACTGCTTAGACGACCCTTCAATTGTTATTTATTGTTTTACTAATCATGATAATCTTGGAGTTCAATTTGCCTGTAGAGATTCGATAGTGATACAGCTCGAATTGCTTAGAGATTCCAGAGACTTGCACATCAGATGAATCTATAGGGACTTTGTAATCTCAGAGCTCAAATTGTCTAATATAAATTGAGGTCTTCAAACTCAAATTGCGTATTGAGATTCTCGAGACTGTAAGCTTAGATTGCCAGTCTTTAAGAACTTGAATTGCTTCTAGAGACTTCTGGTTTTCTGAGAGCCTTTGGCCGGCTGTTAGGTACGGCTTACCACGGTGGGTCTACCTTTACAGCTGTGTTTTGTTGTGCAACAAAACCTGTGACGTCACGTACATGCTAGTGCTGGAGATATGGTTACCGGAAGGTGGAGTTACACCTGGAATTGTCTATGTTCAATTTGGTAAACACCTGAATATTTATATAATAACCCATTTCAAGTTTCTTTCTATGTTGCACCAAATACTTAAAGCTGCAAATACTTAAACTTTTCCAAACCAAAATAGTTATCTAGATTTGATTCTACATATCTAACTTAGCGACTCATGCACTTATTATCATTAAACATTTGTTCCCACATAGAAGGGAATATTGAGTCAATTTAATAGAATAGCCTGTTACTGGAGAAGCCTATGGTGTCAAGAGATTTGACATGCTTGCCTTAAACTAATTTGACATGTTTACAACTCAAATGTCTCAAAAGTTAAGCCATTTAAAATAAAAGTTATTTCAAACTAAAGGAAAGTAGATTATAACAATCAATTTAATATATTTATCTCAGAAAAATGACAGAAACTGTAACAAATGTGACTGTACATAAGTTGAATTTGTGTACTTAAAAATTGGATAGTGCGATAGTTTTGAGTTTCTTCTCATATTTCTAATGTATTAGGTTCACCAGTGTACGCTACTTTACTTTCCTTTTAGCTTGAAGTAACTGAATTTCAGGGTTAACTTGGAGATATTTGAAATGAAAATATGCCAACTTGATTTTTGTGTGCAAACGGCAATTATCCAATCGTGACATTTCTAATAGATTGATTTGCTATTCCTTCTCTACATCAATAATGTTTAATCTATCTAAATTGTGTATGTAGGATCAAATCTGGTTAAGTGGTTTGGTTTTGACAATTTGAATCTTTTATCGGACAATTATGCAATTTGATGTGTAAGTAGATGTTTCCTCTGAAAATAGTTAATTTGTTATTTGATTATGCGACTGTATAAAGATGCATGTCAATGACTATTAAGAGATTGCACAAATTCCCTATGTCCCACTGTGATTAGACTATTATATGGGAGAGCTGTCCTTGCCTAATGCTTTTTTGTTAAAGGTTCAGCAATCAATGCGCCAATGTATATCCTTAATCCATGTTTGTTAACTACGTAGTGTAAGTGATATAATATGTACTTAGTGGTGTACGCATCATCCTGTCTACCAGCTAGTCAACCACATTTGCTCTGCGTAATCCTTTATTGATTTGCGTGAATAAAGTGGATGGATGTATTGCAAGGAGAAAAAGCTCGCAATTGAAATCAGTATTGATTTGATAAATCTGCCATTACTGTAGGCCTACACATCTATAATAAAGGATGCTAATTTAACATTGTCCCTGCTTATCGAGGGATCACTCGACCAGATGTAATGTCTACAATCTGGTCGAGATTGTAGACATTACATGATTGTCTGCTTTTACATGTAAAAGCGATGGTTTGAACAAAAAACAAACATTTCTCGCCGTGAATATGGCCTATGCTGCCGACACGGCGTAAAGCAACCACCAATCAATCAATCAATCTACAATCTCAGAATGTGCCATATATACATGTACTGATCATGTTTTAAGTTCCACATTGTGCATAGCTTGCTGCGGGCATGTAACTCATGGAGTAAATCAATGAAAGCTCCTTAATTTATAAGTCAAATGGTCTGCGGGAGCAAATGACTAGTGGCGCCGTTTTCACCCATAGTGGCCTGGCGTGTCGTAACTTTATTTGTCTTTTAAAACCCTGTTAGTGTTACTGAAAATCTTAATGGAATCGGGGCATTCAACATGAAATCGGCCATACCACCTTCTTACACGAGAGTGTTTTGTTATGTAGCTGGCCCCATTTTAAGGATCCATTATTTTTTGTTAACGAATGATACTATCAACCAATACTTCCTGCACTGGTCGGTCGGAAATACCTGATTGATTGATTGATTGATTGATAGGTTGTTTCTTTACTATATCTGGTTGCAGCCAGTCCAATTGCACACAAACTTTATCTTCCTCGAGGAGAACTAGGAAAAAATACGAACTGCATAAAACACCGAATTGTTTGGCTTGCATACTTCTAGTCAACACTTCAGGAACATAACATAGAGTGAGCTCGTTAGGGTTTTGGTAAGTAGGTGAGCTATCCATGACACACATTTTCACAATGTCTTCAAATGTTTAACCACTGAGACTGGCCTCCTATGTGTGGAACATCGAAGAGGCCTTTTGAGCACGCACTCACTGGCAAAGGTCCCCCACCCTCACACATTTGTATTTTCCTTTATTAGAAAAAACAACTGTAAATAGCCTATCGCCTTTAAGTATTTCCAAGATGTCCCTATTAACATGATGTCGCCATGAACACTTCAATTACAACCAGTTTCAATATGCCGTGTTAACTGCAACAGGTTAACCAATATTTGTTTGTTCAACTTATTTATTATGCTCTTTTGGTTTGCTTACCCCGTGTAAATAACTAACTGACTGACTGACCTTTAGCAAATGTAGTTTTGAGACATTTGAGAAACCCATGCTGGCAGTGCAGAACATGATATATAAATGGTCAGTTTTGTCTCTTGTCAGAATGCAAGACTTGCCCAGCTGAACTTCTCCGAGTCGACTAATCGATGTTAACTCCAATTACTGCTTCTTGTGACGTTGTGCAATAAAGGTGCTTTTTACTAAGGACAGTTGAGCAATAATATAATTTTAATGTTGTTAAAGAAATGGTTAATAAATATGTGCTTGCGTGTTTAATTGTTTTGAATTACGCACTATGTAATCATCTAAATAATGTATAAATAAAATATTTTACAAGCGCGTGAATCATTGCATTGTAGTGATTTTTTAATAAGTTTATTTGCGAAGTAAATAGATTCTAGAATCAGTGTTAGTAATTTATGTTTTGTAACTGAAACCGCTAGTTGCTTAATTGTGTGTGTGAGTAATATAAATTTCACAGATTGTAGACTAATTTCACGAAATATATTTTCGGGTATAATACATATTAGATGACTTAAAACGTATAAAAATATTAGCTATTTTACACGAGTCTGATAGAATCATCTGCAGAATGGATGCTCATTAAAGCTAACATTCCATATACGCGGTATGTGAATGCGACCTAAACCTAAAATGGAAAAGCATGTAAACACTCGATGGTGCTTCCATATGTCCGGATGCGAATGCGGAAAAGTGAATCGCTCAATGGACCGATTAGGGTGAATGCGAATAGCATGCTGCACACCGCATATAGAGTCTAGAAGCTAAAGCTAAGAGTAACATTCCATATACTCGGCATGCAGAATGCAAATGCGGTATGCGACGTAGATACCCATGACGACCCCCCGATAGCAGATGTCTACTTTTTGTGCTGGGGTGTTGTTAAACAAACAAAAAAAGGGGGGGGGGGCAAGATGACCATGCCATTTTTTTGTTTTTTTTGTTCCAAATTTGTGAAGAAAATTCTGTTGTTTTCTTATGGCAAATGCAGCAGCATTTGCATTCGCACTGATCGGTACATGAGTCGATTAATTTGCAACATTCGCAATCGCAATCGCATTCGGACACATGGAAGCACTACTATGCCATTACATGCTTTTCCATTTTTTTGCTGTTCCATTTGCATTGAGCAAACAGGAACTTTGACTTTCCTTCACAAATTTGGACCAAGAAAGAACAAAAATGGCATGACGCGTCCCGTATAGGCCTACCACATATATATGGAATCTTAGCTTTAGCTTTAAGCTAAGATTCCACACGCAGTATGCGAATGCGACCAAAAATGGAAAATCATGTCAACACACGTTGGTGCTTCCGTATGTCCGGATGCAGTACGAATGCGATGCGAATGCGATGCGAATGCGATGCGATGCGAATGCGATGTGAATGCGGCAATATGGCTCGCTCAATGGACTGATCGGTGTGAATGCGAATTCGAATGGCATGCCGCATATCGTGAATCTTGGCCTATGGAATCTTAGCTTAACCTGGGAAAAAAATATGGGCACTCATTAACTTGAAAAATGACTACCAGGGATCAGTTGGGTCCAGCCACGCGCATGTCAACCCGCCAGGGTATCCGGCAACCAGTCTAACGCCGTCACCTGAGAGGTGCTGGGGGTGGCATGTGACCAGTCTAACTGTAAGCCGATATCCAAAACACTGCGAGAAAGGATGGCGATGGCTCTGTCTCAGCGCCTGCACCTCGTGTCAGAAATCGACTGTTTACCACGGTTAGTAAAATGTCAGATTGATGCAGTTGGCCTACTTACTAACTTAGGCATAACTGTTAGGAACAGGTGTGAAGTGTTATTGTAGGCCTACACCATACCTAGGCTGCAGGTTGGTTGGAGCTAGCCTATTGGGGGGGGGGGGGGGAAGAAAGGATTAACTAGGGCTAGGCTAATAATATTCCTGGAACTAGCTGGATGGATAATGTAGGGTGTTTTGGGGGATTAGGTTTGGGAGGGAAGGAGCATGTTGATACATGTGTGAGAACGGGGGAGCTCAGGGGGGAATATATTAGGCCTGTACAGGATGATAGTAAAGTATTCCTACACCTGCTTGCTGAGACCACATCTGTGTCGAGTTCCTGTTCTTCCCCTATGATACCAGATCCAAGACGTACTCGACCATTCACAGGGGCACAGGAAGCTAGAAGTGCCCTGTTCAGTTGACACGGTCATCAAGGTAGGATTTTCTGTAGGCCTACGCCTTTTTAGGCTTACACATGAAGATCATTGCAATTATGATGGACACTTGTAATGATCTCCAATCATGCATTTAGTATAGACAAGTTGAGTGTTGTTGTTTACATGGTAGAGTTCCTGCATATGCTCATAAATTGCCTGGTTGGCAAAAGAAACTACTAAACATAGCTAGCAGTAGGCCTAATACTAAAAGTAATAGTAGGCATATTTTCGTAGATTTCTTGTAGGTGGGACCAGACGGGGTGGGTGAATAAGTTGAATGTCCGTCTCCTGTTTTGGGAGATCGGGGGATCCAAACCCATGAGTTTGTGGCCTGGTCTCCCAGTGGGGCAGCACTATAAAGTTTCCATGAGTGCACACGGTCACAAGTCGGTACCCGTCCTGATATAACGTTAGATGTTGCTAGGAAGTAAAATACTAGCAAACAAAAAGCATGTAGGTGGTCATCGGTTAGGATTTTAAGGACTATATTTATTTATATATTTATTTATTCATAATGATTTGGAGTATCTTTTAACTAAGTGTTCAGGCGTTCATGGCACAAACCTTTGCGAGTGTTTATTCCCATGATATTACTAAATATGCTGTTTTTATGTTTAATTCTTCATCAGTGCTTGGGCATATATATACAATAGGGACTGTTTATAATAGATTAGTGATGACAACAACCCCCTCACCTATTCTGTACCCGTTTTCACGACTCTTGTAGCCAGCATGAAGCTAATAATTACCACACACACACACACACACACACACACACGCACGCACGCACGCGCGCGCACGCACGCACGCACGCACGCACGCACGCACGCACGCGCACACACACACACACACACACACACACACACACACACACACACACACACACACACAAATAACATGGGATCTTGGAGTAATGTAGTTTCTCCAGCAGCCTGGCACTTCACAATTCCTTGGGCAGGAGGAGGTATTACCGGATGCGAATATTTTGTGTAGGAGCCTTGAGCCATTACCACCTATCGGGCCTACACAACGTTTCACGCGTGCCTAATTTCTTTATTTTTGTTGTTGTCGAGGACCAGAATAGACGGCGACGAGGTATAAGCCGACCCCATGTGCCGAGCACCCGGGCGGTGTGTCAATGACACGAGTGTGTACTGCACTTGATTAATGATCCATTCTTAATGTCAAACTGTTTAACCAGCCTATACAGTTCCCACGGCTATGCGCACGGCACACGCACTAACAAACTTATGCACTTCGGGTTCCAGTTCCAGCTAGATGCTCAGACCAGTTAAGCCATTCCAGACATTAGGCCTAGCAGTTCTACCAAGAATCCATTGAAACAGACCCAACTATGTGAAACAATAAAAAATAAAAGGTATGCAAAGGCTAGCATAGTTGGTTGTTGGAGTTTTACGTCCTGGCAACATCTAAGGTCATATCAGGACAGGTACTGACTTGTTACAGTGCACACTCATGACAGCTGTATAGTGCTGCCCCACTGGGTGACCAGGCCGCCAGCACCATGGGCATGACCTGATATCCCACTCAGTCAAATTATCCTGATGCTGAGCCAACTAGTCCTGGCCCTATCCTAATAATGCTGAGTGCCTGGCTAGGAAGCAACACGTATACATTTTTAAGTCATTGGTTTGAATCGTCCAGGGTTCGAACCCATGATTTCGAATCACATGATCTACCAAAATGGGAGACGGACACTCAACTCATTCAGTCATCCCTGTCTGGTCATGGCTAGAATAAGAAATTATAGATAATCTGAATTCAAATCGGATGCTCTAACCACTCGGCCATTCCGTCCAGTCATTGGTTGGATTATGAAAACATGAGGAATTTGAAGTTTTGCAGAGACTTGATAAGATGTTACTAATTTGTTAATTAGTTTGCTCATCCAAAGCATGAAGCCATAAAAGTGCAACACACAAGTGCAACTCTATATTTCACCTTTGGCTCTCTCTATTTTCGCAGTTTCTCTTCCCGCACAGTTGTGCTGTGCGGGAATATTTTGTTTATTAACAATAATATATGTGTTTACCTTTTGCCGTCTAACTGATATATGCCTACACACAACACTATCTCTAAGATACCCATGTTATAATAAATTATATAATAATAATAGTAATAATAATAATAATAAACAACCTACAAACACTAGAAGTTTCGGTTATTTGGATAAAGATGCCTGGAAAGAATATAAGTTCAATGTCAGTGTGAGGATTTGGACTTTCCTGCAAAAGAGACCCTAATGAGTAACGATTTACTGTAATACTTGAGGTGTGACAGCTTTTATTATGGGTGTTATGGTCTAATACTTGGAATAATTCTTTTGTCAGCACTGAGGTATTAGCATTTGTGTTATTATTGCTGTTTTATTAACCCAACATGAATGACTGAGTCAAGAACCCGTCCTGATATAACTTCGATGTTACTAGGGCCGCGTTCAGGGTACGTCTCGGAGACGTCTCGGCGACGCTTTTTGGCCTATTTGCATTCAGGGTGCGTCGCGGAGACGTCTCGGCGACGCCTCCCTTTTCAGATAGGAGACAAAAAGCGCCTTGAAAATGGCCGCCGTCTCCAGTGGTTTCAGACTATCACAGCACAGCATTTCCATTGCAAATGGCCACCGCCTAAGGTGGCGGCCATTTTCGAGGCGACAAACTGCTTGTGCAGTTCAGACTAGCGTGACGTCAGTGCCATCTCCGAGCCGCCTCCGAGACGGACCCTGAACACGGCCCAGGATGTAAAGCTACAAAAACGAATGACGTAAAACATCATTAACAATTGACTAAGTCGAGAACCCGTCCTGATATTACCTTAGATGTTGCCAGGACGTAAAACTCCAACAAACAAACAAAACAGAAACCAAAATGAGATATTTGGACTGATGCATTAGTGTTTAGTAGTTGGGTGGTACAAATTGGTTTGTACTTCTTGAGAAATCATAGGTTTGGTTAGGGCAGATGGGGTTTGATGTTATTTGGGCAATGACAAATATTTGCTTCAATGTTGTTGGGTGGTGGGTTTAATGCACCAATTGGAATATTAGTACTATTAAGATTGCATTGTATGACTATGAGCAAGAATGTCGAAATCAATCATGAAACAGAAGCACAATTCAATATGTTACGTGTTATTAGCCAGGTTGAACCTGTTAAATTCTTTATTCACACATGTGGCCATTGTATTTTTCAGAAAACATAGCCAACAAATCACGGGAACAACGAACAGCTTTCTCAGCAAGCATTACGCAGACGGGTTCATCTTACACTCTCTTGGAAGCTAACTAGTAGGCCTAATCTCCCAGATTGGAAATCAAAATGTGACGACTACCAGTACCAAAGACCGCCCAACTTGAAAGGCCGCCGATTGTGAACTAGAATGAAGGCCAGCAGGTCTTTGCACAGACTCCATGTTTTTATAAGCTACTATATGTTAGGAGAGTGATGGCGAAATTACCATTTGTTAGTTTATGTTCTACTTGTTTATCAAGGTTGTGACAAAGTGGGATACCATGTCACGATGCCGGCAGCCTGGTCTCCCAGTGGGGCAGCACTATAAAGCCGCCATGATGTTTGCATTGTCACAAGTCGTGACCCGTCCTGATATGACCTTATCTTAAAACCCCAAACAAACTAACTGTAGCTGTGAGATTGGTGCGACATAAGATGCTTGCATTTCCACAACATAACAATGGGTGACCATTCAGACCCGATAACCACTGTGAGCTTGGATATTATCGCTAGCCACACGCCGACCACTTCGGTAGAGTGGCTCGTGAGTAGAGATTATAACAACAGTGTTGACGGTTTCACCAACTCAACCATTCCTCAAAGTAACGACGGGCAACAACACCCTGGCATTCTCACCGAGGCGGAGTGGATAATCGTCATCCTAACGCCGATCATCGTCGTCTTTGGGACAATCGGCAACCTGCTGTCGGTCACGGTGCTGTTGCGGCCCAAGTTCCGCTCGGTCAGCATCAACATCTACCTGCTGGGTCTGGCAGGCGCCGACACAGCGTTCCTGTGGACCAACAGCATGACGCGGTCCTTCATCAAAATCTGCTGGGGGGTCGACTTAAGCGCCGACACCACGCTCGGATGCTTGGCTTACGTGTACGTGCTTTACGTGTCCAAGTGCCTGAGCGCCTGGTTCGTCGTTGCCGTGACGATAGAACGCCTGCTCGTCGTCGTGTTCCCGTACACCGCCCGCACGTACTCCCGGTACAAGCGACGCGTCGCCATCGTCCTGTTAATCACGCTCTCAGTGTTCGCCATCTTCGCCTTCATACCCAGCATGCACTTGTATGACGTCATATGGGTGGAGAAGAACTCGGCGCATAAATGCAAAATGCGGCCGGTGTGGCAGGAGCGGCAGATGGACGTGGTGTTGAAAACGCTAGATATGTTGTTGTACAGTTTGTTGCCGACTGCCATCCTGACGTTCAGCAACGCCGTCTTGATCTACAAGCTAGCTTTGAGTTCGCGGTTTAGGAAGGCGAACATGATTCATAACGCGGACCAAGATTTTGGCGCACGCCGCCTCACGATTACGCTGACGCTGATCAGCAGCTGTTTCCTGGTGTGCACCGTGCCCATGTCGTCGTTCCTGCTGCACGCGCAGATCTCTACGCGTGTCGTGCACTTCGACATCGTATACAGGTCGCTGTATGTGCTGGAACTGCTCAACAGCGCCATCAACTTCATTCTGTACTGCGCTAGCGGCCCGGCTTTCCGTGCCGAGATGAAGCTGTGTGTTGCGACGGTGTGCCGGGGCTGCCGCCGCTCGTGGTGCAGACCGCGGGTGCCGTGCAACTCCTGCACCAACTCGGAGCCGAGAAGCACGCAGGAGTCGAACAACACGACCCTGTCCAATCTGAACACAGACTGGTTGCACAATCAGCAAAACTGGACCAACATAATGGTGTGGACGACGTCAGTAGCGACGCCCCATGAAAACACGAGGTTGTGACGTCATATCCGATGTTGCAGTTTGTATATATGGGACATTCTCCCTAATAAAAAGCAATGTGCTCTGGAGGCGGCGTTAAATAAACTTTTTTGGCTTTAGGGTGGTTGACCTGTGGAATGACTTGCCGGAGAGTGTCGTGGCAGCAGAGTCGGTGAACTGTGCATTACGTATATCTTGGAGCCAGTGACATGCTACAATCCACCACATCTGAAGAACTGTCTCCATTTCTATTGATTAAGAGCGGCTAACAGGTCCAAGGCCTATTATAGCTGTATCCTATTGATTGATTGATTGATTGATTGATTGAAGCTTTCCTTTTTCTTTCTAAAACTGCACACCACATATTTGGTTTCCACGTTATGATGGTGATAATTAATTCTTTCTTTTATTGATAGCAAGTCAAATAATTAGTGTTGTCTCTGTGTGTTAGGTATATGACTTATGAGCAATGTTACTTATATCTATCACACAGAAGATGTCAAGAGTATGCTTGTATGATTTATTGCTAAATTGAAAATGAGAATATTTACACATTGACACCATGCATTTACCCAAACTTTTTTTCAATTTATTTTTTTCAACTTTTTTCTTGTAAGACATAACCTTGTTTGCTTAACTGTAATCAATAAAATCTTGTTTGATTTTGTTGTGTATATTAATATGATGTTTGGGATGTGTCTTTGATTTCCATTTTACAGGAGTAATATTAACATATTGCTCAATTTGTATATATACGATCTAAATAAAAAACTGAAATAGTATGTTTTTTTTTCTCTTCAATTCTGACATGCACAACAAGCAAACCTTTATAGAAACACAGATTCTGCTATTAATTGGAATGTTTTTTTTGTGCTATTATTTGGAAGGTTTTCACTTTTGGTTTCCATGTCATATGTTAATGGCCAGTTTCAGAGAATGACTCATATATATATATTCAGGTGGCTGTAACTGTTCCTTACCTCTATTGTCTAAGCATGCCGCTATATTATCTAAATAATTTGTTACACATCTCGTGGGGGTTGTGAAAATGGGAAATACAGTGCCTAGAGCGAGACCCGAACCCACATCCCCCGCATTCCGGGGCAGTGTGCTAACCACTACACCACCCAGGCTCCCTGATATAACCACACTACCCACACCCACCTGTCTATGTGGATACTTGCCTGAGAGGTCAGCGCAGACCACACACACACACACACACACACACACACACACACACACACACACACACACACACACACACACACATACACACATGATTTCAAATGGGCCAAGGATAAAGCAGTTCCCGCGAGCATGCGCACTCACTCAGCTGAAACTCGGATTGTAGATTAACTTTGGGATGGCCTAGCTTGGGATTTTCAGGTGGAACGCAGAAGGAATAAAACGCAATTGGAATAAAACACTATAAAACTTAAGTTTTAATAACACAAAAACCGGTTGTATGCAGCTGCGTACTTGCGTATATATGGAAGATGGCCCCTCACTTTTTACCTGCTTGATTTTTTTTTTCACTCTGAAGTAGCACAGCCTCTGATGGGTAGTAGTTTTAACCAGAACATATTTTATGCTCATATGGATATTGGAATTCAGGCAGTGAACTAATATGATACAACCACAACGCAGTATAACTACTTAAATATGTTAGTAATACATGTACAACTCTCCTCCTTATAGTGGCCGATCCCACACTGTCGAATGCATGTAGGCCTAAGCCTTAGTTTCAAATGCAATTGAGGTCAATCCCATGCACTGTTGAGAGCTGCGGCATTCAGGTACCTATCAACGATTGTACGATACATTAAATTGAATGTGCAGGCATGACACGCTCATGGTTAGAGTCTGCGAACTGCAAGGTGCTGCCACCTTTTGGAATAAGATAACACTAACACTTTTCACATCAGGAGGTGCTGATAGACATGCTGTGATATTGCACCACTGAAGGAAAGACTCCTTCGGCACATCTCTAAAGCCGTGTTCACACGGGCAAAATGTGAAGCGAATTAGACAAATCGAATCAGGGGAGTCGAATTAGCGGCCCGTTCACACGGGCAGTACTTGGGCCGGAAATCGAAATCTGCGCATGAGCAAGTCGATAGTAACCAGTGCCAGTTTCGGTTAGTCGCCGTCGCCATGAGAGAGTGTGGGTTCGACCTAGATATGTATGGACTGAATCGTATTGGTTTGGAAGGGTCAAAACTTCTGCTGGGCAGTGAAACCCTAAAAATAAATGATGAAAAAAATATCTGTGCACAGCTAGCGGTTTCATAGACTAAATTATATAATATGCGCTTTTGATTGACCGGAAAGTCAACAAAGTAAGCTCTCGACTGCACATGCGTGTGACGTCCTTAATCCGCCTCAGTGGGTTCACACGGGCAAAATAAATCGATTCACACAAATCGACTCACATAAACTACCTCGACAGGTGGTTTACAGTATCCAGATCACAGGAATCGATTCAGCCCTAATTCAACTCACCAGTCCGTTCACATGAGAAATGTAAGCCGAACTAGGCAAGTCGATTTCTACGAATCGATTTACATTGCCTGTGTGAACACGGCTTAAGATTTGCACCAGGGATGAAAGACCTCCGCGATTTCGCGGATTTCCGCGATTTTTGTTATATTCACCGATTAACTTCACAAAATGTCAATATATAATAACATTCTTATGCAATCTTAGATATTGCTAGAACATAAAACCCCAACAAGGAGTTCGCCATGGGCAACAAGGACAGTGGAGTGCTCTCCAAGGATAATCTGTCCTGATGGGTTAGTGGAATGGAACTGGGGTGGTGCTAGGAGAGTTTTGTACCAAACTAGATAAAGGATTCACCCGGTACTTGCAGTCACAGTACATGGGTGAATACCAACCCTATATAAAAACGGGCGAAAAAGCGGGTTAATGAGATGAGAGCCTAATTTCACAATCTAAGAAGCAACATTTATTCTTTGTAGATGTCTTCATATTTACTCGCTACCTTTGAGTTGAAAAATATAATAAAATAGCTAGTTTAATACGATTTGAAATCGATGGTGTTCTATGGCCGCCATCTTGGATTTTTGCATTCTCTCCCATTTCACCAAATCTGTGCCAATATATGTAGCCATTTGATCATGGAACCACAATTTCTACTTCATGTTCCATACTAAAGCTATTTTCGCCCGTATTTACAGTATGTTGTCATTCACTCGTGTACTACAAGTACCGGGTGAATCTTTTATCTAGTACCAAACCTGACTCCGGCGAATTTTCCGTGATTTCCTGACAGTGCGAAGTCTAATGGGGAAAATCCGAATCCGAAATTCGCCGTTGGTAACAGCCGCAGCTTGGTTCTGCTGGAACCCGATAGGTGGCGCCCAGGTCTCATCCCAATTTCCGCAGGTTTTTTTTGCCGGTGTGGCGGTTTCAGCGCCCGGTCAGTTTCAGCGGCCTGTCGTGACTTCTGTGCATGCGCGGATTTTAAGACATATGCAAAACACCCGTGGCCTCGCTGGCTACAAGCTCAGCTGTAACTATCGCTGGTGCCCGGCAGTGTTAGGGACCGATTAGGCCGAAATCTATTGAATGCGATCATATTTAACAGAATTACATACTCAAATAATGAAATTTAATTAAATTAACCTTAAATTCCAAGCGATATTAACGTAGCAGCTAGATCAGCGTCGAATCGCCGAGTGTAAACAAAACAAATAGCAGTGCTCGCCGCAACGTGCGAAAATCCGTGCATGCGCAGAAGTCACGACAGGCCGCTGAAACTGACCGGGCGCTGAAACCGCCACACCGGATACCACTTTCATCCCTGCTGGACGGCAGTACCATTAGTAATGTAGGTGTAGTACAATATCTTACTGATATTTAAATACAAATAAGGTAGCCATATCTCCGAAGAGTGGAGATATGCAGAATGAGTTTAATACCTGATTAAATCATTGAAAGGTGGCCAAAACCGGAATAACATATTCAGAGGCTTTTGGCCACCTATGTTCCAGCGGCTATAAGTAGGCCTACTATTTTTTAAGAATAGTCTTTATTGGCTTACCCAAAGCGTATTACATTCCAGTGTGACATGGGATAGGCAGTGTAGACTCAGATATTTGATCTCTTTTTGTATACTAGTTTATTGAATAGCTCGGTGTATATAAAGAATATTTCAGAAGACTGTCCACGTGGTCCATGTGGTATGTGTTGAGATCCTGGTGTGTACCATGAAGGTTGAAGAACGGCTCTGAAATTCTAAAGCCACATGAGTATGACTAACAAATGTCCCTGGATTGACCAATAAAGGTCTCGTCGTGTTTGCGAAGGCAGAAGTCGTGCTAGGTGATACAGACTAAAAAAACATAGAAGGGTGTGTTGCATCATTTCATTGTTATTTTTACAAAAAATATTCTTAAGGGAAAAAAAGAAGGCAATGAAATCCACCGGAAGTCATTCCCACGTGTTCTGGTGTCAACAGCTGTGAGAAGCAGGAACTGTAATGGAGTCACGACATTTTGCGATGTAGTGACAATGTTCTATTCATAGATACAACCAGTCAAATATTTGTTTGTTTGTTGTTGTTTTACGTCATAGCAACATCTAAGGTCATATCAGGATGCGTACCGACTTGTGACAGTACACACTCATGGTGAATTTGTAGTGCTGTCCCACTGGGAAACCAGGCTTCCAGCACCATGACCTGATATCCCACTCAGTCACATTATCCTGACTCTGAGCCAACCAGTCCTTGCCCTATCCTAATATTAATGCCGAGCACCAGGCTAGGAAGCAACAAGTATACATTTTAAAGTCATTAGTTTGACTCGACCAGGATTCGATCACACAAACTCATGGGTTCGGATCTCCCGATCTCCCAAAACAGGAGGTGGACACTCTACACATTCGGCCACCCCGTCTAGTCCAGTCAAAATTCAATTCAAAATTAAGTGCTGGCGCCGGCAAAGTTGTATTATTTTACAGTATTTGACTTTCTGTCATATGTATTTTATACACATGTAAGTTGACCATTATAATCTAATTGACTTTAGTTTGAAGTAACTTTAATTTTAAATGATTAAGTTTTAAATGTTGAATTTAAAACGTGAACAAACTATTTTGCTGTGCCCATCAAACTGTGGGCATGGACATAAACATTAGAATAAAACCCTCAAAAACTGTATTTATTTATATTCCTTCTCTTTTGTTCATTGGTCCATAACCATGTGATTATATGAAAAGTGGAATTAGTGAGAATTAAATTATTTTCAGGTAAACAAATATTTTATTTAACCTGCATTTTTGGATTGGCATTTACGTGGTTTTGCGCCTGAAGTCTTCTATGTAGTGTACATATATATATACATATATATATATATATATATATATATATATATATACATATATATATACGAGTCAGCCTCATGAAAACGGGCCAATCGGTGGTCAAGTGAAGATGTCTGCGTCGCAATTCTTAAAAGTGTAGTGCATTTCTTTGTTTCAAATTAAATTATCCTAGAAACAAATAAGGTTGTTGTATTTTCTCGACCTATACATTCAGTATAAATTTAAGGACTTCCCAACACCTCTGTCAATGCTAAACTATATTTATACCGATCGACGCCGACATCCAATGATTGACGCCGACAACTTTAATAGATGTCGGCGTCGCAATTCTTAAAGTCTCGTGCATTTCTTTGTTTTATATTAAATTATCCTAGAAACAAATACGGTTGTTGTATTTTCTCGACCTATACATTCAGTATAAATTTAAGGACTTTCCAACATCTCTGTCAATGCTAAACTATAATTATACCGATCGACGCCGACATCCATGCTCGACGCCGACAACTTCCACCAATTGGCCTCTTTTTGTGATCCTGACCCAAACACATATATATATATATATATATATATATATATATATATATATATATATATATATATACTCACACTAAGACATTATTTTTCAACCCTTTTGGTAATTAACCACCAGTAAGCCACAATAATAAGCTGGGTCTCCATAGCCTGATGAAAGCATCACACTTTCCAAATCAAAGCACTTAGCTAAATTTGATGCTACATAATTATGCATTGTACATACTGGTGCGCACATTAAGTATTGTTGTATATAATGGACACCAAATTAATTGATCAATTTATTACACCCTGTGCTTATGGTGTCCACACCGAAAATAATTTGGCATGCTTTCAGTTTCACTTAGAACATCCCCAAAGTTATTCATGTATAATAAAAGTTACTTCAAACTAAGGGAAAATAGATTATAACGAGCACCCTAATATATATATATATGTGTATATATATATATGGCAGAAACTCGAACTTTCATCTTAATTTTGTGAGCCAATTCCAACTCTGCATCCACTGTGTTTTAAGACATCTTCAAACCTCTATCGACACGAGATGTAAAATAAGCAAAACCAAGAAACAAATGATGCATGGTTGAATAAATAACAGCCATAACTATGTGATGTTAATAAACACAAGATATATTGCCAAAAACAGTACTTACAAGTTACATGGCAATATAACCTACATGGTAATGAAAATCACATGGTTAATATAACGGTAATGAGAAACGATTTCGTTACAACAAACACGCAGTGTGACTTTTACCGATTTGTTCACGTACATGACTTTGTTCCCCTTCCCCTCTTTTTAAAGTACTTAAAAAGAATTCTCAACCTAGTCCAGACACAGGTCTTATGGTTCTACCATAATTTGCTATGTTTTCTGCTTCTGGCTTGAAGAGTGCCTTCCTGTGGTTTATATATGAATAAAATTCATTTACCACGAAAGCAAAACAAACTTATTTTGTAACTCGGTTTTCGTATTTACTCGATTTGATCATTTCAGAGAATCCTAGGAACAGACGGTTATAATCGGACCCGCCATACTTCCGTTCGTGGAAGAAATTACAAACGCAGCGTGTGTTATTTGACTTGCAGCTTGAACGACTGAACACGTGACGTACCATACACACCTGACCCACATAACTGTCGTCACCCCCTTATAGTCGTAGTGTGACTGCTACATGATGTTTAATACACCAACTGGACGCAGTGGTCGGATCGGTAGAACGCAGCATTCCCGTGTGGAATGTCGGGAGTTCGAATCCCAGGCGAGTCAAACCAATGACTTCTCAAATTGATACCGAGCCTAGGATAGGGCAAAGACTGGTCATCACAGTATCAGGATAATGTGACTGTGTGGGATATCAGGTCATGGTGCTGGCGGCCTGGTCACCCAGTAGGGCAGCACTATAAAGTCACCATGAATGCACACTATCATGTCGGTACATGTTCTGATATGAGCTTAGATGTTGATAGGATATAAAACAACAACAAAACTAATACACCTGATAGATCTAACATGCCTAACACATCTTTCACACCTATCTAACTTGCCTTACGCACCTAACACAACTTACACCTTTAACACCTGTAATACCTGACACACCCTTCACACCTGAAACTCACCATACACACCTGTCACCCAACACCTAGCACACTTTTCACATTTGATATACCTTACTCACCTCACCCACCTCGCAGACCTCACACAACGTAGACACCTAATGCGCCTGTCACATTACGGCGTATGGCGGAAGCATACGCCGGCGTATCGGCTTGTGTCACATACGCCGTCATACACCATCATACGCTTTGCATACGCTTCACATACGCTTCGCATACGCTGCACATACGTCATATACGCCCGGCATATCCCTCATACGCTGTCATACGTGCGTCCGTCCTAAAATTTGTTGGGCATGCTCAAAAATGTTTGTGTATGGCGACGTAAGGCTCATACACTCCTCATACGCTCCTCATACTCTAAGCATACGCTAAGCGTAGGTCGTCATGTTGCGCATACGCTATACATACGCCGTTTTGCGTTATGCATACGCTAAAACTGCTCCTTCGGCATATCTATAGCATATGTAGCATACGCCTGGCGTGCATGTAATGTATTTGAGCGTATTCGTAGCATATGCCTAGCATATGCAAAGCGTATGTGCAGCGTATGCCCGGCGTATGCTCTCGGTATATATAGGCGTCGCAAGGCTTCTTCTGTCAGTCCAGCTCTGCTGCTCAGACAGGATGGATGTCCAGGCACACCAGATACAGTTCCAGCATTGGTACAGAATTGCCCGATATCAGCATGAGCTAGGTCGCTACCTCATGGTTCTTCTGGCGGCCCGTCTTGAGAGGAGAAGGAGGAGGCAGCGGCGGCGGCGCGCAGTGTGGGTCAGACCCTGGATTGGGAGGCGGCTAGAGTTTGGCTTGTACGACAAGCTAATGGTTGAGCTCCGCAGCGAGGACACCGCGTCGTTCGTGAACTTCATGCGGATGCCTCCCCAGTTGTTTGACGAGATTTTGCGGCGAGTGGGACCGAGGATTGAAAAAAAATGCACCACATTCCGAGTGCCGCTCGAGCCTGCACTGAAGATTGCACTTACTCTGCGGCACCTGGCATCTGGCACCAAATACTCATCGATGAAGTTCGGGTGGAGGGTCCCCCACAACACACAGTCGCTCATAGTGCGTGAAGTCTGTCAGGCCATCATCGACGAGTACATGGACGAGGTCATGACGTGTCCGATGACTCCAGAAGGATGGCGTGCCATCGCAGACCTATTCTTTGAGAAGTGGAACTTCCCCCATACCTGTGGCGCTCTGGATGGGAAGCACATTGCCTGCCAGTGCCATCCAAACAGTGGGTCGCTGTACTACAACTACAAGGGGTTTTACTCCGTGATCCTGTTGGCAATAGTAGACGTGGACTACAAGTTTATCTGGGCAGATCTTGGGGGTTTGGGCTCCGCCTCTGATGCCCAGATCTACAACGACTCCGAGCTGAAGGCGGGAACTAAAGGTGGCACCATCAGCTTTCCGGACCCTGAACCCATCGTGGATGGCCAGAAGGATGTGCCATATTTCCTCATCGATGACGATGCCTTCGCCCTGCGGCCGACCATGATGAAGCCGTACGGCAAGAGGGGAACAATGAGGAGCGACTGTTCAACTACCGGCTGTCCCAAGCTAGGAGAGTGGTGGAGAATGCCTTTGGCATTCTAGCCAACCGCTTCCAAGTGCTGCTGACCACTATGCAGCACCACCCCTCCACCGTGAAGGTCATCGCTAATGAGTGCATGGTTCTGCACAACCTCATGAGGATGCGCGACCCAGCCCTACAGAACCTGCAGCTGGATCATCCCGAGACTGACACCAACAACTTTGTCCCAGGAGCGCGGCGAGAGGGCCCAAACCTGCCAGACATTGACATTCCAACTAACCCCAACACCTCATCCACGCTAGGAAAAGAGCAGCGCAATCTACTTAAAGACTGGGTGGTCTCGCAGGCCGGAGCAGTGTCATGGCAAGACAGCATGATCTGACAAACATTGTATCTGTCTGTATGCACTGTGTATGTGTACTGTTATGATCTATTTTTGAAAACTTATGTGCTTTTCTTTACACTGTCCAGTTATCGCTTATTTACATGTCCGTTATGTTGTGACATGTCTACTGTTATATGAGATGGTAATATCTTTATGTATATTAAAATAAATGATATCATTTTTTAGAAATCGAAACCCAATTTACATGTCTGTTATATTCTTTCGATCCATAATTACAGTTATCTAGTTAATGTATTTGTAATGAATTTGCTCTCTTTTAAAATTAATTACACTTTTGAAAGCATAACCACTGTTAAGAAGACAGGGAGGTAGGGAGGGAGGGAGGGAGAGAGAGAAGAGAAGAGAAGAGAAGGGAGGGAGGGAGGGGAGAGAGAGAGGGAGGGAGGGAGGGAGAGAGGGGGGAGGGAGGGAGGGGGGGAGAGACTTGTGTCCTTAATATTCATAATAATTATTCTTTATTTTCAATGTTACTTTAATTGTACTTTAATTTATAACAATTACATTATGGCATGGCATTATTGAATGCGGACACAATAATTATAGTTTACAATATATTTATTTATACAAGACATTTGTCAACATATATACATATATACATATGTGCATACAAACATTCAAAGATAAATAATACAACAATACATTTTACACACTATAACTACATATCTACATATTTACATATCTACACTATAACTACATATCTACACATATATACACATATCTACAAATGATCACTTGTCGTGCGTCCCCCCCGAGCCCCCTTCAGCTGGTGACGTCGTGGAAGAGGTCCAAGTTGGACACCCCCAACACTCCCGACAGCCCCGACAAGTTCAACAGTCTGTCGGACGTCGGGCTGGCGGACTCAGACAATGTTGCCGTCGCGGGGGGAACTCGTGTAGGTGTCGAGCTCGCCACGGCACCGGCACCGACACCGACACCGGAAGGCGATGGCCAGGCCACAACGAGAGTGGCCGCACCACCTGGCCGGGCAACAAGTCCTGGAGAGGCCCTGGTGTGGCCCGCCATGCCGAGTGTCCGGGGTTGGGCAGGCTGTGCCATCGCCACAGACGGCCGTTGCGCCAACTGAGGTTGAGGCTGAGGCGGGACCAGCTCCTGACGCAAGTGGAGCGGCACAGGTTGAGGCAGAGGCGGAAGATGCGGCTGTGGCTGCAGGTGAGGCGGAAGATGCGGCTGCATCATGTATCGCTGCACATACTCCTGTGTCTGAAGATGCCCATGGTGATGCCGGTGGTGGCTGGTGAGTCCACTGGTGGGCTTGAGGCTGGTATACCTCACTTGCAGACACAGGAGCAGGTGCAGGTGCAGCCACAGGAGCCATGAGTTGTTGGCCTTGCCCCACCAAGTGCTGCGACACGATCCGGTTTATTGGGTCACCAGTCTCAACAAACCGCTCATTTGGCATGGTCAGGATCATGTCGCGGACATAGTTCGCGAAAGCCACGCGCTTCATCATCGCCGGTGTAGGAGGGGGCTGCATGACCTTCAGCATGTCCCCAGACTCGTCGAACCTCTTCTGGATGGCAGTGAGGAGGTTCGCGTCGTCTGTGGCTGACCGCTTCCCCTTCCCCTTTCCCCACTCTCGGACCGTAGCGGGAGGAGTGGCGGGAAGGTCCTCCTCCATCCCCACATCCACATCCGTGGTGACATTCTCCTCGAGGCTGAGGTCGTGATGCGCAGCGTCGATGGCAGCGGCCACCTGCAAGAAAAATAATAAAATAACATAAGTAACATGAACGCAAATCAATCTTTCCACAAAAGACAACACAAGTCAACAATAAAGAAAACAAAGTTAACGATAAATGACTAAATTGATTTATCAAGATTCATAATGCAAATAACATATATCGATTGTCGACTTCTCGATTTAACAATAACAGCACAACAAGTCAATGTTAAAGAAAAACAACAAACATATAACATTCAACAAATAACTTGATTTACCAAGATTATTTACGTAAATAACATATATCGTTTTGTCAACTTATCCAGAATAATAGGGTTTTACGAGAATCATAACGCCCACACTAGTCAGAAGGATAAAAGATTATGTACTTACACTTCTGCAGGGCTCCGGCCGGTGACGGACGAGGGACTGCAGGAAACCAAACTTCCACATGATCCACTCCTCCCTCTCAGTCAGGACAGCCGCTCCGTCCCCGCTCTTTTTCTTGTGGAGCCGCATATTGGTGTCACGGAGTGACTTGAACCACTTCTGGAGATGGACCACTGTCGTCCCCAGAAGCTTCGGCTGGTCCTCCCACATCTTCCCCTTCCTGTCAGTGCGGTGGTAGTCGGTCAGCTTGATGTTTCAGATGACTGGGTTTTCCTCAAGGAACTCCAGGATCTGCCCCTCCTTGAAGACCGACAGAGAATTGTCGGTCTTCTTTGCCCTCCTTTTCTTTGCAGAGGTGCAGGTGGATGTTTGTTGTTGTTTTACGTCCTAGCAACATCTAAGGTCATATCAGGACGGGTACCGACTTGTGACAGTGCACACTCATGGCGACTTTATAGTGCTGTCCCACTGGGAAACCAGGCCGCCAGCACCATGACCTGGTATCCCACTCAGTCACATTATCCTGACACTGAGCATACCAGTCCTTGCCCTATCCTAATAATGCCGAGCGCCTGGCTAGGAAGCAACAAGTATCAATTTTTAAATCATTGGTTTGACTCGACCGGGACTCGAACCCACGACCCCACGATCTACCAGCACGGGAGACGGACACTCTAACTCATTCGGCCATCCCTGCAGGTGGAGGCTGAGGCGGAGGCATTGGAGGTGGAGGCGGCGGACGCCGCCCGTGAGCTGCCCCGAGAAGCAGGAGATGGAGAGCTGGAGCGGGGGCACCACTGGCGTGTCGTCTGCATCTCCACTTCCATCTCCAGCTCTTCCAATGGAGAGGGGTGTTGTGGAGAGTGGTGTTCTGGAGAGTGGTGTTCTGGAGAGTGGTGTTCTGGAGAGTGGTGTTCTGGAGAGTGGTGTTCTGGAGAGTGGTGAGGTGAGTGGTTAGGTGAGGAGGCTGGTGATGGTGAGCATGGTAAAGTATGCTTCTTCCTGCCTCTCCCACGGCCTAGTCCTCCTCCAGTGGTGACAGCAGCCCTGGAGGCTGGTGAGGCAGCAGCAGCAGTAGTAGCAGTAGCAGTGGTGTTCCTCTTAGCAGGCATGGTGGTAGAGTGAGGGGACAGCTGCTGCTCCAGGGTGTTTATATCCAGGCGGCCACCCACCCCCGACCTCGGAGAGATACCATACGCATCACATACGCTTCGCATACGCTTCGCATACGCTTCGCATACGCTTCGCATACGCTTCGCATATGCTTCGCATACGCTCATACGCTTCGCATACTTCGCTCATACGCTTCTCATACGCTCACCCTGCCACTCATACCTGTCAAAACAACTCAAGTTACGCCGTGATTACCTCGCATCATGCTACGCATACGCTACGCATATGCTACGCATACATTATGCATACGCTACGCATTCGCTACGCATACGCTACGTCAGTGCACAAAGGTCACCATACGTCGTCCCGCAACGGTTTAAAAATGTTATCGGTGCATTTTATATACATCGCCGCCATACGCCGTAATGTGACAGGCCCATAACACACCTTTCACATTTGATGGAGCTAACTCACCTAATACACCTAACACAACTTACAAACCTTACACACCTGCTAACGCTATTTCATTTAACGCACCTTGCACACCTAGTAGAAACCTTGCACGCCTGCCCGACCTTATACACCTAATAGCATACACCGTTCACACCTGGTAAAACTAACTCATTTAATGCACTTTACGCACTTAGTAGAAACCTTGCACACCTGCCCGACCTAATACGCCTAATAGCATACACCTTTCACACTTGATAAAGCTAAAGCTAGGGACAGACAGGACGCGTGCGTCTCGCGGCCGGTGTTGCGGATTCCGTGGGACACCAGTTTCACAGGGACACTTCCATTCAAATGCATTGTTAACGGCCGTGAGCAAATCTTCATACAGAAAAAGTCAAATATCTCCCAAATTACACCATCTAGAAATAAATCGCTTGGTACACATATAGAAAACATCTTTACCAAAAACATTATATTAAATTTATACGGTTAGGGTTCTTGAATTCTATGAATTTTGAATAAAACTAACGTTTTGCACTGCGCGTACCGTCAAACTCAAGGCATTGTCAATGGCCGTGAGCAGTCTTCATACAGACAATACAGAAAAAGTGAAATATCTCTAAAATGACACCAGCTACAAACAAATCGCTTGGTACACATATAGAAAACATGTTTAGCAAAAACATTATATTAAATTGATAAGGTTAGTGACGATGCTGTTCGAGTTTGACGCGTGTGCAGGAGCGATGTGTCCCTGTGAAACTGGTGTCCCTCGGAATCCGCAACACCGGCAAGTACAAGCGGACAGCATGCGGTTCTCACGCGGAAATAGCGAACACACTGGACGCGGATGGCACATGGCAAAAACGCTATATATATATTACTCAACTTGACTTTACCCTACCTCACTCTACCCGACCTCACTCTACCCGACCTCACTCTACCCGACCTCACTCTCCCCGACCTCACTCTCCCCGACCTGAATTTATCCAACTTGACTTTACACGACTTGACTTTACCTGACCTGACTTTACATGACTTGACTTTACCCGACCTGACTTTACACCACTTGACTTTACACCACTTGACTTTACACCACTTGACTTGACCCGACTTGACTTTACCCGACCTGACTTTACCCGACTTAATTTTACCCGACCGGACTTTACCGAACAACACCATAAAGTTGTTGTGTAAAGTCAATTTGTGTGAAGTTAATTTGTGTCAAATCAATGTGTGTAAAGTCAGGTCGGGTAAAGTCAGGTCGGGTAAAGTCAGGACGGGTAAAGTCAGGTTGGGTAAAGTCAGGTCAGGTAAAGTCAGGTCGGGTAAAGTCAGGTCGGGTAAAGTCAGGTCGGGTAAAGTCAGGTCGGGTAAAGACAGGTTGGGTATAGTCAAGTCGGGTAAAGTCAGGTCATGTAAAGTCAGGTCGTGTAAAGTCAGGTCGTTTAAAGTCAAGTCGTGTAAAGTCAAGTCGTATAAAGTCAACTCATGTAAAGTCAGGTCGGGTAAAGTCAGGTCGGGTAAAGTCAGGTCGGGTAAAGTCAGGACGGGTAAAAGTCAGGTCGGGTAAAGTCAGTTCGGGTAAAGTCAGGTCGGGTAAAGTCAAGTCGGGTAAAGTCAGGTCATGTAAAGTCAGGTCGTGTAAAGTCAGGTCATGTAAAGTCAGGTCGTGTAAAGTCAGGTCATGTAAAGTCAGGTCGTGTAAAGTCAGGTCGTTTAAAGTCAAGTCGTGTAAAGTCAAGTCGTATAAAGTCAACTCATGTAAAGTCAGGTCGGGTAAAGTCAGGTCGGGTAAAGTCAGGTCGGGTAAAGTCAGGTCGGGCAAAGTCAGGTCAGGTAAAGTCAGGTCGGGTAAAGTCAGGTCGGGTAAAGACAGGTCGGGTAAAGTCAAGTCGGGTAAAGTCAGGTCATGTAAAGTCAGGTCGTGTAAAGTCAGGTCGTTTAAAGTCAAGTCGTGAAAAGTCAAGTCGTATAAAGTCAACTCATGTAAAGTCAGGTCGGGTAAAGTCAGGTCGGGTAAAGTCAGGTCGGGTAAAGTCAGGTCGGGTAAAGTCAGGTCGGGTAAAGTCAGGTCAGGTAAAGTTAGGTCAGCTAAAGTCAGGTCGGGTAAAGTCAGGTCGGGTAAAGTCAGGTCGGGTAAAGACAGGTCGGGTAAAGTCAAGTCGGGTAAAGTCAGGTCATGTAAATTCAGGTCGTGTAAAGTCAGGTCGTTTAAAGTCAAGTCGTGTAAAGTCAAGTCGTATAAAGTCAACTCATGTAAAGTCAGGTCGGGTAAAGTCAGGTCAGGTAAAGTCAGGTCGGGTAAAGTCAGGACGGGTAAAAGTCAGGTCGGGTAAAGTCAGGTCGGGTAAAGTCAGGTCGGGTAAAGTCAAGTCGGGTAAAGTCAGGTCATGTAAAGTCAGGTCGTGTAAAGTCAGGTCATGTAAAGTCAGGTCGTGTAAAGTCAGGTCGTTTAAAGTCAAGTCGTGTAAAGTCAAGTTGTGTAAAGTCAAGTCATGTAAAGTCAAGTCGGGTAAAGTCAAGTCGGGTAAAGTCAAGTCGGGTAAAGTCAAGTCGGGTAAAGTCAAGTCGGGCAAAGTCAGGCACAGTCGGGAAAAGTCAGCCAAAGTTAGTCAAAAGCCAAGCGGCACCATGCGTCAAGCCTAAAAAATCTCTCCAAAAGCGATCCTATCCTGCCGCGTGACACCCGCATGAGAACTGCATGAGAACCGCCCATGCCAGTGTGTTTGGCTTCTCTTTGTTACATACATTTAGATTTTTGCCGCGTGAGGTCCGTGTGAGAACCGTGTGAAGTCCGCGTCCAGTGTGTTCACAGTTAAAGTTGCATGGTCCGATTAAATATAATTTTGTCAAAATTAAAACAACTACTTACATGTGATCCTATATATCCAACTTAGATACTGGTGTATTAGCTAATGATTTGGGGCAGCATATACAGAATAACCAGTGAATTTATATGCTCACCCCTTTAGACACTCACTTTGAAACACCCATTATGCAAGGAGCCCATTAACCAACTAGGCCAATCTCGTGACCTCATTAGCCTCCCCCCAACCAAGTAGGCCTACTGTGCAGGGCCAGAGAGGGGAAGGGGAAATGAGGTGGATGTGTCTGTGTGTGTGTATGTGTCTGTGTGTTTCCTGACCTGACTTTACAGAGGCACAGAGACAGACATACACACAGACATACACACACAGACAGACACACATAGATGGGTCACTCTCCTGAAAACTGGCCAGAAGTGTCATGTGGAGAGTTAAAATCTAATATTTGAATTTTTTACATTTTTGGGTTGGAAATGAAAGCTGGAAATCTGCCCTTTACATCTATGTAAAATATAGATCGATGAGATAACAAATAAAGGTGTAGTCCATGATTAAGCTATGTGTTGCTCACATGTAACACATGATTAGGACACCACACAGTCTGCTTAATTTAAATCTAAGCAGAATTAAATAATTTGATACTTAGAAGCATATTAATCATGGCATAATATACTGAAATATGTAGTGCTTATATTGATAAAAGAAAAAGTACTTTCCAGCCATGCTGTATTCACTAAATAATCAGTGTACAATATTTGTGTGGCATCCAGACACCACTGGTTACACGTGTGACGAAAGTTGTAATGTTATTTCTGAAGACATCAACATTAAAAAAAAAATTTGAAGCATGCATACATGTTAATAAATACTTCCTTTTTGATTTGGGAACTGTTTTGTTTGATATATCAATGCAGTACAAGATGTTAATAAGGATTCAACCACGTCCCATATGTCATGTTACAAATGGCTGACTGTAAAATGTTTTTTTTGGTACAAAAACACTTCATAACTAAAAGGACTAAAGTTGCACACAGTTTATTTTATTTCCCTTATTTCTTTAATCAAATCTGAACATGAATATGAAAAGTAGAAGGGAAAAATAAGTAGGAAGTTTTTTTTATTGATGTTTTAAAATCCCATCCCATGCTGACCCGTTTTCAGGAGAGTGACCCATATAGACACACACAGACAGACATGCATAGACAGCACACACAGACACAGAAACACACAGACATGCACACACCCGACATACACAGGCACACATACACCCGACCTGACTTTGGAGAGAGAGACACAAACACACAGAGAGAGACACATAGACAGCCGCACACAGACAGAGGCAGATACACATACATACACACACATACATACACACACAGACACACAGACAGACACACACATACAGACACACACACATACATACATACATACATACATACATACACAGAAACAGACATACACAGAAACATAGACAGACAGACACACACATACATACCCACACATACACATACACAGAAAGACACAGATAGACACACAGACATACAGACAGACAGACACACACAGACAGACACACACATACACATTATATTTGGTTAAAATGTTAAGACCCAAACAGAAATATCTACCTAAAGTCCTGTCAGGTTCCAGGATTAGTAGGTCATCTCACATCACGTGGTCACCGCAAGATGACCATCTGGGTCATAGCCACAGGACTTTTGGCAAGCTTGTCGAAATTATTTTTGGTTCTTTCAGCTCAAATTACTTCAAAACTAATAATTTTAAATCAAAATCACTCCGGACGAATGATTAGTAGCTCGTAATGATCAATTTGATATATTTATCTAAAAAATAAGACAAAAATTCATACGCCATCGGATCATGCAACTTTGGCTCATTTAAGTAGCTCCCTAACATAACTAACGCACCTAGCACACCTAACACACCGGAGATACTGACATAGTTTTTTTTAACCATTTCGACCATTTCAACAGCTCCACCCATTTCCATGTCACGACTATGGTGCCCCGTACGTCACGACTATCATGCTCTGGTAGACTGTTCATGGTAGACCCCCCCCCCCCCGCCCCCCACACACACACATATATCTCAGCGTGGTGTAACGTTAAATTGGTGCATATTCAGCCTGATAGTGGTACCAATACTTAGAGTTTACTCACCATCACTCAGTCTATAACTATATATATATACAGTAAAATCTCTCTAAATCGACAGACCATGGGACCGACTAGGTGGTCCATTTAGGGAGGTGGTCGGCTTAGACAGTTAGAATATCCTTACAATGGTATCTTTGGGTCCCAAATAAAGCGATCGATAGAGGGGAGCGGTTGATCTGTGGAGGGGTCGGTATAGAGAGGTTTTACTGTGTATAATAAACATCCTCCAGTGCCACTGACAATGTGGCGCGGCCGTTAGTGACTAGGAAGCTTGGTGGCGGCGGCACAGTACAGAATAACAACATAATTATATATAATAACAATAATTCCCTTCCGCGCCGCTATGCTTGCTTAAATTGTTATACATCACACCCTGACATGACCTTAGATGTTACCAGGACATAAAGCTCCATCAACCAACCAACATCACATATGTGTATGAATGAATAAATGCTTAACGGCATACCAGCACACTAAGGCCTATACAATGCCATCAAAATGTCCTAAAACCGGTTAAACAGTCCAATGTGCTTTAAAAACGATAAAACCAAGGCAGTACTAACTGTGTCAAATAAACATTTCATACTTGCTACATTAAAATACTGTGCTCGAAGATTTGCAAAATTAATGAATTCAATCAAAATATGTTTTGCAGTCAGAGGCACTCCACATGGTATGCATTCTGGCTGGTCTTCTGCTTTAAGAAGGTAACTATGAGTCAAATAGCTATGTCCAATTCGCATACGTGCAACAACGGTCTCTTCGCATCTACTTCTATGACAAGCACCTGAAAATTTGTAAAGGGTGGGCTGAATTGCATGAAGCTTGTTCATGACAGCTTCATCCCATTGTAATTGCCACTTTTTTCTTATCAGTACACTGATGTGCCTTTTGAGGTCCGTGTGAGGAATAGGAAGAGGTGTAATGCATTTGTCGACAGCTTCTTTGGCAGCCATATCTGCAGCCTCATTTCCTCGAATGCCAACATGACTCGGTACCCAATAAAAGAGTTCAGTTTTGTGAAGTTCTGAACATAAATAATGTAACCTTTCTAAAATCTTGCGGATCAGAGGATTCTTCCAATCCTTGCTCTGAATAGCTTATAGGCATGACTTTGAATCTGAACATATCACACATTTTCTACGCGAAGAGGTTTCTACATGGTCCATTGCTAAGAATATGGCATCAAGCTCTGCTGAATATATCGAAGCATGCTTTGGTAATTGCTCTGAGAATGTGTGCTTGCCCATGACAGCTGCTGCTGCAGCCTTGTAAGAACCATCGGTGTAGATGAACTTATGATCAGAATGTATCTCTTTAACCTCCCTGAACATACTGTTTGTAGATCAAAGGGTCAGTTGAGTCTTTCCTTGCTTCAGAGATTGCCAAGTTCACATTGACAGCGTATGTCCAAGGTGGTGTCATAATGGAATTTTGCAATGTTATCTACATCAAACTCGAGTGTTTCTAATGATTCCTTAATACATATACCGAAAGTTGGAATGGCCTTGGGTTTATTGGCAAAGAGTGTTTCATTGCTTGGGTTGAAAATGCAGTCATAGCAGGTTTGCTGGGATTTGCTGTGATCTTGGATGCATACTGTAGAGAGAGTTTTTCTCTTCTCAGTGCAAGTGGGGGTTCATCTGCTTCTACACTAAGACTCTCTTCTGGCGAAGTGCGAAATGCTCCAAGACAGACTTTGAGTCCTTGATTTTGAATGGGTTTCAGAATTTGGATGTATGACGGTCTGGCTGATCCATAGACCATGGAGCCATAATCGAGCTTTGATCAGACCAGTGCACGATAGAGAGAAAGAAGAGTGGTGCAGTTGCGCCCCCCCACTAATTGGTATGAGCAACAACTCTCAGGAGGTCTAGAGCTTTTTGACATTTCTTTTTGACATATTTAATGTGCAAAATAAAGTTCAATTTCTTGTCAAAATGACACCCAAGAATTGGGTTTCTTCAACCACAGGAATCTGTGTTTGGTTGAGATAGATCTCTGGGTCTGGGTGTACACCCCGCTGTTGACAGAAATGCACACACACAGTTTTGCTGAGAGAGAATTCTGAGGCTTCTGAGAGAGTACTTCCGACAATGACTCAGAAACACCTATTTAAAAGAAATTGTTCTATAAAAAGAGGTAGTCTGCCTATCAATCCACTATCATGGATGTCTTTCATAATGCCATATTTCCATATGGTGTCATATGCCTTCTCCAAGTCAAAGAAAAGTGCAACGACATGTTCACCCTTGATAAAACCGTCTCTCACGAATGTCTCAAGGGGTACCAGATAGTCTATGGTGCTGCTGGTCTTTCTAAAATCACTTTGAGAAGAAGAGATAATAGCAGGTTCTTCATGAAGCCAAACAAGTCTTTCATTGATCATGCGTTCCATGGTCTTACATACACAGCTGGTGAGTGCTATTGGTCGATAGTTTTTGGGATTGGTGGAGTCCTTTTCAGGTTTGGGTATTGGGATTATTTTGGCTTCGCTCCAGCAAGGAGGAAAGTTGCTACTCGTCCAGATGGTGTTGAATATTTCTAAGAGACTTATTGTGGCTTCAGCTGGCATATGTTTAAGAATTTGGTAATGGATCTGATCTGGTCCAGGTGCTGGGTTGTGACATTTAACCAGAGCAATTTGTATTTCTTCCATGGAAAAAAGCTTATTATAATTTTCTAAATTCTGAGAAATAAAATTAAGAGGCTTTCTTTCTTGGCTTGCTTTTGTTCGTTGGAATTTAGGAGTGTAATTAACAGAAGAGGAGTTCTGGGATATAGATTCACCTAAGGTGTTGGCTATATCCTTCGGATTTGAAATGTTTTGGCCATCTTTATTAAGATTTGTTATTCTTGCACCTCCCCCTTTACCACTGATCCTTCGAATCATATCCCAACATTTCTTCATGGGTGTTCGGATGTTCAGTTTTGATATATAATCTGACCAGCTTTTCTTTTTACTACAACGAATGATATATCTGGCTTTGGCTCTTTTTACTCTGTATTGTTGTAGATTGTACTGTGTTGGCTGTCTCTTGAATTTTTTTATAGCTCTCTTACAGGCTTTTACAGCCTTTTTACACTCCTCTGTGAACCATGGTTTTTCTGGCATTTTAGGGTTAGGATTTGACTTAGGAATACAATTGCTAGCAACGTCATACAGCATGTCTGTAAAAGGTTTAATGGGATCTTCCACATCTTGCAGAAGATCGCCTGTGATCTTTTCAAGGTAAAGAGATTAAAATTTGGCCCAATTGGCCCCTTAATATTTTATTCATCTGAATACATATTTTGTCAGCGCCGGGCACTGGTCTTCCAGCCGTTGGAGTGATACCATTTGATCTGTACATAGTGGAAGTGGAATGTGTTGCATTTTGTGCGGCACAACCCATTCTGAATATAAAAAGAAAGTGGGTAGGCAGCCTATGCTGCATAGTGTACAGCATAGGTACTGAACATAGTACAAGGTATATGCATCAAGATAGAGTGTGCAGTAATGTACACTAGTGGTTAAATCATATGCTGTGTTTGTATATCAGTTAGATTTGGTTTTAATAACGGTTACTCTTTTAATAGTGCCATGTTGTGCATGTATAGTGGTTTATATTGTGTGCATTGCTGGTTGAAGATGTAGTTATTCAGTGGTGGTAATGGGTCTCGAGTAGTGGTAGTGGGTCTTGAGTCATTGAGTTATAATAGTTGTTTGTCAAATGTGGATGGGGGGGGGAAGGGGTCCATGGGCAGGGGGGCGGACATGCAGGGACAGAGCAGGCATGAGAGAGGGCGAAGTCAATGCCTCGTTCAGCAGGTCGTATTATATATTTGCAGTGCCAGGTTTTGGGCCTGAATAACCAGGTGAGCTCTGTATGCATTTTTAAAGGCAAGGATCGAACCCGCTTCTCTGGTTTTGGTTGGGAGTTCATTCCACATAACACTTCCTTTGTAAATCGGAGCTCTGATTAACTTACTTGTATTAGGGTTGGGCACCCAGAGCAGAGTCGATGTCCCCCTTCTAGTTACCCTGGTTGTGCGATCTATGTACTTGTCATCACTTGCACATTTATACATCAATGTTATTAGTTGTAGGTTCCTACGTACATCCAGAGTGTCCAGCCCTGCTCTGCTATGCATTTCAACCACACTTAGTATCTTGCCTTGGAATACTGTTCTGAGGGCTCTGTTTTGCGTTCTTTGTAATTTGGTCTCTTGCTGCTTCATTAGTAATCCATAGATGATATCATTGTAGTCTATAATTAGTAATATTGTTGACTTGTACAGCTGCAGTTCAGTATTCTCACTTACATAGGTCCTTATTTTTCTGAATTTTTAGTGCCAGTGTTTGGTTAAATCTTGCCAGCTGTTGGGTACCACTTAGAGTCGCATCGAGAGTTGTGCCTATGTACCTATAGGAGTTCACTTCACGGAGCACTAAGCCACCCATCTGCAGTTGTATTGGCTGGGCCCTCGCCTTCCTGGCTTTGGTTCCATAGATTATGTACTCAGTTTTAGTGCCATTTAGTGTTAGTTTATTCTCATGGCACAATGTGTTCACTCCATCCAGCGCCATTCCAGCCTCGGTTGCGGCTATGGCAAGGTCATTGTTATGTATTGTTAGTGCCGCATCATTGGCAAATAATGTGAAAGATGCTTTGTTGGAAACTAGAGGTAGGTCATTTATAAATATTAGAAACAGTAGGGGTCCCAGAGTGGAACCCTGTGGAACTCCTGTTTTTATTTCTCGAGTGGTCGAGTTGGTATCACTTAGTTTTGTGTATTATTTTCTATTGCTGAGGTAATTTGTGAGGAAGCTATGTGCGCTATTACCTAGCCCAGCTCGTTCTATTTTATGCATGAGGATTTTGTGGTCGATCGTATCAACTGCCTTCTTGAAATCAAGGAAGACTGCGATAGTAAGATCACCCATGTCTATGTTTGACAGAAGTTCATCCAGTAGAGAGGCCCGTGCCCCAGTGGTGGACCTATTTTTCCTGAAGCCATTTTGCTGGTAGGTCAAATAGAGGACTCAAGTAATGTCTTAATTTGGTCATGTATTATTTGTTCTATGATCTTGCCAGGCATTGGGAGGATCAATATTGGGCGTAGTTCGCTACAGGTTTGTGGGATGTTGGCTTTAGGTATGGGCCTCACTGTGGCTATTTTCCAGTCATCAGGTAAGATGCCTGTGCTGATTATTAGGTTATATAAATGTGTAAATTCTGCACTCAGTGTTGTGATTACGCTTTTTATCAAAGTGATACTGATGTCCTTCATTCCTGATGATTTGTAGATCGATATTTCGCCATTTAGGCACTCTCTCATCATAAGGAGAAAAGTGGCCAGACAAAACAATGGGATAGTGGTCACTGCCCCATTGGTCTTCTTCCACCTGCCAAGAAAATCAAGGAAAACTTGGGGCGAACACATGGTGAAGTTAAGGAACCTGTACCTGGATGGAGATATGTGGGACTATCATAGTTCCACAGACAGAGATTCTGCGTGCTCATGAAATCTTCTACAATGCGTCCCTTTGGATCGGTATTGTCTGTGGCACTCCAGAGGTGATTGTGGGAATTAAAATCTCCCATTATGATACAGGGTTGGGGTAATTGAGCAAAAAGATTGTTTAAAACCACAGCTATTACAGGACTAGAAGTAGGAAGATACAATGAACAAAATGTTATTGTGGTGTGAAGAGTTATTTTGGCAGCGACAGCTTGTAAATTTGGATTAAAATTAACTTCACTTTGTGGCAGAGAGCTTTTTGTAAAAATAGACACCCCACCATGTGCTCTACCCATAGCATCTGTTGTTCCTTTTTTGTGATAAGATACAAAACCTCTTAAAGTAATTTTTTTTCCTTGCAGGCAAATTACAGATAAATTATATTTTTGAATGACTAGTTCCAGTTCATTTCAATTTGCCTGTAAACTACCGCCGTTCCAATGTATTATATTTGCAGCAGCCATTACAAAATATATATAATGTTACGGAGGGTGAACTGGGGAGAGAGACTTAGCTTTCGTTCCACTCTCCACCTCTATATCATCCAAATGGCCAAACTTGTTGAATAATTTGAAAGGGTCATTTGAGCCCTTCGATTGTCTTCCAGTTCTTTGTGATTTATTATGTATTTTCTTTGTCACTTCCGAGTTTGTGTTTAAGGGAGGTTGTGATTTTAGATTGCTTGACGCATTGTTATTGCTCTTATATGTTACTTTCTTGCTATTTGATGTCACTTGTTCTTTAGATGTATTAGTTTGTACAGAAATTGAAGTGCTAGTGCTAGGCCTAGTTGTTGTGATAAGGTAGTCCTCCAATGTTACAAATTTATTAGCACCCTCAATTGGCCAGGACAATTCAGTCTGTGTTTCAACTAAAACACAGACCGACTTGAGTGAACTTGGAGCAACAGACTTTATCACATGCCTATGATGCTGTGAGGCTGACATTCAAACTTTCAACAATCTTTCTTGCCTATGGGAAACTGAGCTGTCTTGTATGCTTAATCTTCTGCACTTCTTTTTCAAATTCATATTTTGTGCACTGCCAAGACTATGATGGATGATCTCCCTTGCAGTTGGCACATTTAAAAAATGGTACTTTCACAAGAATTGTCGTCATGATTTCCAGTACATTTAGCATAAACCAATTGCTACCTGCATCTATCTTTACCATGTCCGAATCTTTGACATTTGAAACAATGGAGTGGGCCAGGGATGTATGTATCAACCCTAACATTTAAATATCAAACTTTAAGTGAATCTGGTAGCGCCATTGTTTCAAATGTCAAGATGAAAGTCTGAGTTGGCTTTCTGACACCTTCCCTTTTGGTATGGATGTGAAATGCATGTATTACTTTCTGGTCAGCCAATTCTCTAACAATTTCATCCTCAGAGCAATCAATGAAATCTGCATATCGTATGACACCTTTCCTTGTATTCAAAGTCCTGTGTGGTGTGACCTTCACACCTTGGCTTTTTTGAGTAGCAGCTCGCCTTTGTGTGGATGGTGACTATCCTGCGGACATTTACGCAGTAGCCACAGATGTGCACCATTTTTTGTGCACCCATTCTGTGCGATTCGCCCTTCGCCGCCTTGTCGCACGAGCCCGAGTCCTTATTCCATGCTGGGCAGGGTGCGCCCATCGCCGCCTGGTCATATTGGCTGCGGGGGTCGGCATCGGACTTCTGTTGGTGGTGCTTCCCGGACTGGTGGTCGGCTGAAGTCACGGGGGCGGCGCACACACGGCCCGCCATCGCAATGATTTCGATGCGGACAGCATTTACGGCTGCTGTATCCTTCCAGCCGTTGGGCAGCCTACCATCCACGATCCTAGTGACGATCTCCTCCAAGTATCTCCTGACCACCGCACATGAGAGGGTGCAGTTGTCCTGCGCCACCATCTCCTGGTGGCGTGAGAGGGCTTCCAGGGCACTAGCCGGGAATGCGTGCTGGTACTCGAGCCACTTTAAGCCCAGCGTGTACTCCTCCCGGGTCACTTCCCCTTTCTTGATTTACTTCCCCTCATCCCCCCGCTCTAAGACATCATATGGAAACAAATATTTGGACGGAATACCTTTTTTCCTGGTGTTCGATTTTCTGTCCGCGGCCGCCACGATCAAGCAGACCGCCTCCTCAGCCATGGAGCGGACGCCCCTGCCATACCCGTTGTCGTCATGTTGTCGGCTCTGCATGGCGTGCTGGCCGGTGGCGTGAGCTCTGTGCGTGTCTCCTCGGCGCTGGATGCGGTGTTGCGGCGATGGTGAGGGGGATGACCATATGTTTACCAGGCTTATATGATGGATGTCGTGACTTGCATGCAAGCCGGTGCGACCTCTAGCCGGAACGGGTGAGGGAGATGCCAGCGACATCGTCTGTGCCCGGCTGGGGCAGCGCCGGTTAGGTGACGGCCGCCGGCGCCGTGTTGGCGGAGTGCTCAGCGTAGACGGTGAGTGAGACGTGGGTTTGTGGTGGCGGCGGCCAGGGCGGCGGTGGCTTCCACGAGCACCTTGCTCTGAGCTGCCATTTCCGATCGCTGCTGGGCTGCCTGCCTCTCCAGGAGGCCCCATTGCTTCTCGATGGCGTCGATGGATGCCTGCATCCTGATCAATCCGTCGGCTTGCTTTGCCTTCGCCGATGGCTTCTTTGCACGGGCCGACTGCCTTGCAGGTGGCGACGGTGGCTGTGGGGATGGGCCACCATCTTGTGAGCTGATTGAGTCACTCGGGTCGGCCTGTGACATGGTCGTGCTCTTCCTGGTGGCACACTTTGCAGGTCGGCCTCTCGGAGCTGTGGCATGGAGGGTTCGCTGCATGTTGCTTTCTGATGTGGGTGCCTTTTTTAATTGTTGTGCTGCTTTGTGATGTGGGGGTTTCGTGGGTGAAAGCGGGAGTGTCAGGTTAAAAGAATACACGTTTGAACCTGTAGCCCGCACCGCTTGGTGATGTGAGCGCATCGGGCTTCCTCCACCGGATCAACCACAATTGTAAATTATGGGCCAATGCATATGTACATGAATATAAATTAGCAACAGGAATGGAAAAAGAAAGATCCGTCTACTTGTGTTCAAATAGCATCTGTTAGCTCGGTCCCAGTGAAAGTAATAACATTGGAATATTTAAGATTATATAGCCGGGGTCGGGTGAGCCGAGGCGAGTAAGCCGGAGTCGGGTGAGCCGGAGTCGGGTGAGCCAGAGTCGGGTGAGCCAGAGTTGGGTGAGCCAGTGTCGGGCGAGCCAGAGTCGGGCGAGCCAGAGTCGGGTGAGCCAGAGTCAGGCGAGCTGGAGTCAGGTGAGCCGGAGTCGGGTGAACCGGTGTGGCGTGCTCAGCCATGTCCCGTGCTCAGCCGTGTACCTATACTCAAACTCAAGGCATTGTCAATGGTCGTAAGTCACTAACCTTATAAATTTAATATAATGTTTTTGGTAAAGATGTTTTCTATATGTGTACCAAGCGATTTGTTTCTAGGTGGTGTGGTTTTAGAGATATTTCACTTTTCCTGGATTTTCTGTATGAAGATTGCTCACCACCATTCACAATGCCTTGAGTCTGATGGTACGCACAGTGCAAAACATTAGTTTAATCAAAATTAATAGAAATCAAGAACCCTAACCTTATAAATTTAATATAATCTTTTTGGTGAAGATGTTTTCTATATGTGTACCAAGCGACTTGTTAATAGGTGGTGTGGTTTTAGAGATATTTCACTTGTTCTGGATTTTCTGTATGAAAATTACTCACGACCATTGACAATGCCTTGAGTTTGAGTATAGGTACACGGCTGAGCACGGGACACGGCTGAGCACGCCACACCGGAGTCGGGTGAACCGGAGTCGGGTGAGCCGGAGTCGGGTGAGCCAGAGTCGAGTGAGCCAGAGTCGGGTGAGCCGGAGTCAGGTGAGCCGGAGTCGGGTGAGCCGGAGTCGGGTGAGCCAGATTCGGGTGAGTCAGTTAGGTGAGTCAGAGTCGGGTGAGTCAGAGTCGGATGAGACAGAGTCAGTGAGGGTAGAGTAAGGCAGGTTGGAAGTGGGACGAGATGGTGTCTTGTGTCAGAGACACTGGGCGACTGGGGGGGGGGGGGGTACACTACACACACAGCCTGACCCAACAAATACAAATAACTCCTAACATTGCAATAGCAAAATCACGATGTTGAGGCCAATTTTAGCGCCACATACAGGATCAAATAAGATTTGGAATTCTTATTTCATGAGCTTTAAAATGATTATAAGACTTACTGCTTGTTCTGATCCTCCAAGCTTGCACCCCCAATCATCAATTATTTAAACTTGTCCACACTTATAGTACCTAGAGAATCCGTCGGTGGACCAGTGTATACCCCTGCTAATGAGCAACTGAAAAAATGTCTGTGGCACTCCAGAGACAGTACATGATTACTTGGTTCTGGCCGTCATGAACACCAGATAATACCATAAACTCTTCCCCATTCATTTCATCTGTGATGCTGTTATTCAAACCAAGATTACCAACTCATTAACCATATCTAAGGAAGAAAGGAAGACAAGTCACAACGATAGACAGTGAGGATGTTGTGCTTTATTGGCATCAACTCCTGTTCACCTATCAGTGACCTATCACCCTAACCCCTTACCTTCTGCCCACACATAATCTCATTGCCTCTATAGTCTATCTCTGAACCAGTGCCTACAGCCCATTGAACCTGAGTCCTATTGTTAACTAGCGGTATTTTACATGCTAGAATCTTTATAGGAAATAGAACCCTAACTTCTGTGTGTGGAGGCCGGAAAGCACTAATGTATGATATTACTCAAGTGATGACTTGCTTACTGTCTCTGCTTACTATATCTGCTTACTATATCAGTTCCAAGAAATATCAACCCAACAGAAATTAAGTGTGGTAAAGTCTAGTAGGGAGGGGTGGCTGGCTCCTCCTGCTGTGCTGTCTCCAGGTCATCTGCCTGCCACACCCCCTGCCCAGCTCTTTTATTCAGATGGAAAACATTCAAAATACAGGTACACAGTTGCTGGGAGTCTCCTAGGTCAGAGACAGTCACATGGCATTTCATTGGCTGAACCCCTCCAGTCAGTGGTGGGGGGATCCAGGGGGTGGGGGTGGGGCCAACCCACCCACCCCAAGTCAGATACATATTTTTCCATCAAGTTCACCAATTACACTTACATGGGAGTATCAACCCTGTTTATCTTTACATAACACCCATTGTCACCAGTCCCTTAGATTGGGACAACTCCAAAATAGTAGGAGTTTCTACATGCCTTACTTTGAGAATTACATATTTTATCATCTTTAGTTCAGCAAACTGCCACCAGGTGGGGCAAGGAGGGCTCACCACACACACACACACACATACACACACACACTCCTCCTCCCACCTCCAGCCTGACACCTGGCTTTGGCAGGTCCTGCAAACACTCACACACAGCCCCCATGCATTGTCACCTGTGCGCTAACACTCCCTCAGATACTGGCATCTGTAAATCATACCATAACAGGCATACAGAACTTAATTCTTGACTTAATTATTGCCCATTCTGTGGCATTCTTCACAGACTATTTGTCTGGGTGAAGAAACCAGTCTGCATCAACTGTATATGCTGCCCTTAGTTTCAGCATGTAAATATACCAATACAGTAATAATTTTCCAGAGTTCTTATCTCCAGTGGTTATATTTTATGTAGAACCTTAGAACAATCTGATATTAATTATCACTTCACTTAATATATATAATCTACCATGGTTTCACAACTTGGTTTGAATATTATGCATATGTATTTACCAACATGATAGAATAAATTAGGTATTATTAGAGAGGGTTTATAGTGGTACTTATATAATTGGAATATTATTATAATGACTTTATAGAAATAACTGGATGATTTAAATATGATTAAAACAGTTTTCTTAATGCTTCACATATGAGTTTTATGAAAAGGAGATATTTTAGAATTTATTTAAACTATTATTTATTTATGAACCAGACCTAAAAAGGCGGAATATTTTACACTATGTTTGTTGCACACACTCAATTTGAATATATGAAATTTGGTAGCATCAGACAGAGTGTCTGGGGTCCTGCTCTCGAGTAGGTGTGTCTCACTCAAGAGCCAGGAGTAGAGTGGTCTCTGTTCAGGGTGTCTGAAGCAGAGTCTTGAAAAATTAATTAATCTCAAAATGAGGCTAGTGTGGTCAGAGGGCCAAGAGAGTGCAGGTGACTGGGCAGTCCCACAGCCAGCCAATCAGGCACCCCCACAGCCGGGATGGGCGCCACTCCCCAGTAGTGGTGGCTGTCACTCAACCCAGCTGCAGGTGGTGCTCTGGGTGCATACGCAGATTAGGCTGGTGGGCCCGCCCCGTGGTCATGGGTGGACAGGTAGCTGCAGACAGTTACAATAGATCTTTGTTAAAATGGCCTTTTCTCCAATTGCACTCTTTATGGATGCATAGAGAAACATGTCAACAATCATGTACTGTCTCTTATATAGGAACATCTCTTCATTAATCTCAGGCATCATGTATGACATATATTTCACATAGATTATATCATGTCACAATGGGAGTGGGACATCATTGCTATTAGTTTACATAACCTTGTCCCCACTCCGTCGTCCAAGAATAATAATGCTCTCTGCCAATATATAATTCCGAACCGAAAATCCGTATATTTTTACACTCAGATGCATGCTGGTCTATCTACAACCCAACATCAGGGCTGGGAGACAGGGTGTGCCCTCAAACACAGTCCGTGAGCATGCCCGAGCTGTCAGGTCAAGGAGTACCACCTGGCGATACTTCCAGGGTTATTTATAAATAGTAAATATCTACCTATACGCTTACTCCATAATAGATATATTATTTCTGGTTACATGACAGTTTATTGCATGACGGTTCATGAATAACTGAGAGAGTTATGACGAATAGTTGTCCATAGAGTCGTGATGTGCAGGCCGCCGACCGCTTATAGTTATAGTGCATACATTCACACGGCGTCGGCGTTACCATGCGCGTTGCTATATAAATTACCCAAATTTATATAAAGCACATTTCATACCATATGGATGTTTTGTTCTCTTTGTGACGCAATCATGCATGGGCGTATGCCCAGTATTTTCTTTCTTCGACACCCCACCATTCCACCGCACACACCACCCCTTTAACACGACCCCAGTGTCTCCTCCCTACCCACCCGTCCCATCGCCGACGTTCTCGTGCGATGTCAAAGGCCCTTTTTTACCCAGTGATTTGATGACTAATTTCATGGGATTTGAATGAACATGGAATAGGTTCTCCTCCTCCCCCCTTCCTCACCTCTCTCTATCTCTCGCACTCTCTCTCTCACTCTCTCTATGTCTCTGTCTCTGTCTCTCTTTCTCTATATATAATAATATGTGGTGTATAACGTATTATGCGAGTATAAAAATACGAAGGGAATTTCATATTATTCTATATTATTATTGTTACTTCATACCATTGTTATTCTCCGTAAGACTACACCTGCGCTCACCCCACCCTCCACCTGGCCGACATTGTCAGTCGTGCCGGAGGATTTTTTCTACATTACAGGTGTCTTGACACCTGCAGGATTCTTGTCATAAGAGGGATAGTGAAATGAGACAAAAGCAATTTGTACATTGATCCTCCCCCACCCACACACACACACACATCCACGTGACAGTGGTTCACTAGTGTCGCTGAAGACATGTGTTTGTAATACATATATTATATACATATATGTATATTGATTTGACCGGCCCTTTTAACAAAAGTGAAAGGTAATAAAATAAATTCACACAACTATATCTACGAAAATCAATGATTAATGGTAACAACATGCATCCATATATACATGTATGCACACACACCTACACACACAGCGATTATGAGGCTGACATTACAATGTCACATAGATTATTCTATATTATGACCCACAGCCAGCCAATCAGGCACCCCCTGTACATTGTCCATAGTTTATAGATATATATATATTTAAAATCCGACTGTCTGAGCGGGTCTGGCAGCAGTAGTGACCAGATGCAGCTGGTATCAGGGCGGTCAGGAGCCACACACAGGAGGCAGACTAGTGGAGGATGAAGGAACTAGACTAGGCAGCAGCAGTGGCAGTAGTAACTCTAGTACAGTAGGAGTAACTAATAACATGGCAGTACAGGGTGTAGTAAACAATATAGGGAAAGGTAGTTGGTCGTGTCCTTGTTTATATATATATATATATATATATGTAAATGTACCTATATATTGACCAGACGGGATGACCGAATGAGTTGAGGGTCCGTCTCCTGCTTTGGTAGATTAAATCCTAGTCAAGTAGAACCAATGACTTAAAAATTGACACTTTTCGCTGCTACCACTGACACTCAGCCATTAATTGTGGTACACGCTGGTTGGCTCGTGTTAGGATAATGTGACTGGAGTGTGATACAGCCTGAGTCATCTCAGGACGGGTAGCGACTTGTGACAGTTCACCATGATGTGCACTGTCATAGTCGTACCCCATCCTGAGATGAACCAGGCTGAATACTCCAGCACTCAAGTCCACCATTATACTAAAACTGAGGCCAAGTGCCAGTCGGTGTCGCCGAATCTAAGGTTGCGGTGCTTGGCAAGACAGCCCGTAGAGTAAGGTCAATTCTTAGAAGTGCCATTGGTCTACTTGAATAGTATTTAATATACCATAAGCAGGTATACGGACCTCAACTCATTCGGTACATCACGTAAGTCAATATATAGGTACATTTACATCTATTATGGGAATATATGTATATATAAGAATCTTGCTAGCTTCTTCTATTTCTGACCAGATCTAGTATATGTGTATCTGGCTTTGGGAATGGGTAGTAGTAATGTGTTAGTAACAGCGCTAACAAACATCACCAAAAACTAGTGAATCTCTGAGAGCTTTACTGCTGCGCAAACCGGAAGCGAAACTCTGAGCAAACCGGAAGCGAAACTCACTAGGCAATCTAACAAACAGAGGGAGGGAGCGAGGGATGCAAACAGAGAAGAAGAGAGGGGGGAGGGAGAGAGGTAGGGAGAGGGAGGGAAGGAAAAAGATGAGTGAGGGAAAGAGATACATGAAATATCTACGGTCGGAAGACCTCAGGCCTGAACTCTTTTTTGTTTGTTTTTTGACAAGGTATTTACTCTGCCCATAATGTATAAGCTCCCGTGAGTGTGCTTGTTTTCAACGCTGGATAGCTGTGGTGCTGTCTTGATCTGTTCCTTTGCCCAGGAGTGTTTATCTGTGTCTGTTCAGGTCAGCCTTCTGCAATTTTGGTTGTTATGATACCTTAGCCTACTATGTACATCTACTTGGGTGACATGCAGGCTTGTGGGAGAGGATTCTGTCCCAATAAAATTTTTTGATTTTTTGATTTGTTACAGTATCCTTTCACCTAAACCCTGTCCTTAGATAGTGCACCCGTGTGCTAGAATACACTCGGACCCTTAAGACTACGGCCATGTGGGATGGCTGTGTTGTTTGCCTAGCCATTTTGTATTTCAGGGTGGATCAGTTGCATGACCGTGGCCTGTCCATTTCTGTGTTGGTTTGTGCCATTACACATACCCAGGTGGACTGCGCCATGTGGTGATAGCTTCCCTGATTTCCTTTATACTTAGGAGGGTTAATTTTCCTATTTTTTCAATTTAGTGCCTACCACTTTCTGTGGCCTGTCTTTTGCTTTTTGTGCCAGTGCACAGCAAGCAGTGACTGCGCTCAGGGGCAGGTGTGGTTTTGTTGTGTCAGTAAGTAATTATTTTCTTTAGGAATTTTTTGTAGTGGTCAGGGATACGGATTGCCCGTAGTTTTACGTTTTGTTTATTCCAGGCGAGTGCTGCCATGGTTAGTACACTTCTCTCATATATTTTAGTGTTGCTTCTTTCCGTTAGGAGTATTGGGGCCGCCATGTGTCTAGTGTCTCTGCCGGGGGCTACTGTGTAATCCGGTTTCGTGGTGTAGTGGTGTGCTAGTATTTTCAGGTGTGTTTCTCTTCTGCTTGTTAATAGTGTTTGTTGCTTTGTATTTTTTGTGTAGTTCTATCGTAGGATATCTTTTGTGTACTTGGAGGCATATTTTAAGGGCTGTATTTTGCATTACCTGTAGTTTGTATAGTAGTTTGGTATTTCCTCACATGTATACTACATCACTGTAGTCGAAGTAGGGGAGGATCATGCCTATATATATTTTGATTGCCATGCTTTCAGTCATGTAGTACCTTAGTTTTGCCAGTATCCATAATTTGTGGTTTCCTTTTTTATAGTTTATTTGTTATGCAAAGGTCATCGTTTAAGTGCCTGTCAAGGTCCACTCCCAGATAGCGGTAGTTGTCTACCTGTTCTAACTCGTTATTTCCCAGGAGACATTTTAGTTTGTCGTTACTAGTTAGTCTGGTACCGAAGAGCACCATCTTCGATTTATTGCTATTTATAGTTATCATATTTAGATGGCACCATTCAGTTAGTTTCGTTAGTGTTTGATTTAGTTTTGTTTCAATCTCTTCAGATGTTTTGCCTGCAGTATATACCACAGTATCATCTGTATATAGTTGGATGTTTTCAGTGTCTAGCCAGTTGCTTAGATCACATATATATATGAGGAAGAGGAGTGGTCCCAGGACTGACCCTTGCGGTATACCACAGCTTATTTTGTCCTCGCTTGATATGGTTCCATTTATTGCTGTGCATTGTTTTAGATTTTTTAGGTAGGTTGTTAACCATTTTCCCTTTACTCCCATTATTCCCATTTGGGTTAGTTTGCTGATTAGGATAGTGTGGTCCACCATGTAAAAGGCTTTGCTGAAGTCTATGAATGCTGCACCCACTAGATTTTTTTTATTGATACTATTTGAGATATCGCTAATTAAGTTAGCAATTGTTTTAATTGTTGAGTGTTTTTTTTCTGAATCCGTCTTTTTTACTGTTTAGTATTTTGTGCTCGATCAGGTGGTCCATAATGTGTCTTTGCATTATTGTCTCCATTAACTTCCCAGGCAGTGGGAGTATTTAGATAGGTCTATAGTTGCCCAGGTCTTGTTTGTCCCCCGCTTTGTGGAGCGGGTTACTTTGGCTAGCTTTCAGCAGTCTACATAGGTACCTTCTCTGAAAGATGTGTTGAATAGGCTACATAAGGCTTCTGGGATGCATCCGAGTGCGTCCTTCAGTATTATACTCGAGGTATATTCAATGCCTGAGGGCTTATTCCAATCAACTATTTTTATAAGATAACTTATTTCTTTTATTGTGGTTACGCAATCCCCTATGACTACATTTAGTTGTGGTGCTCCTGTGGCCCAGTTAGAGTTAAATTTTCTGGATAGTTTATTTCCTATGGTAGGAAAGTTTTTGTTCATTATGTTTGCTGTATCATTTGTGCTGATTTCAATTGCCTCACTGTTGTATAGGGTAATTGTATCTTTATTGTTGTTGTTTGGAATTAGGATCTTTACGTTGTTTCAGAATTTATGCGAGTTTTTACCCTATTTTTGGTCTTGTTTGATAATAAATTTCTTTTTGGCTTTCCTCACGGATTTATGGCTTCGATTTCTTGCTATATGCTACTCTTCAATTGTGATGAAGTCTTCCGCTTGCTTTAGCTAATTTACCTGATTTATATTTTTCATAATTGCGTTGAGTAGTTCTGGGGATACCCATGGGTCCTGTTTTTTTTTTTTAATTTAAGTTTTTTTATTGGACAGGTAGTGTCGAGGTGACTTCTCACTTCCCCGATGATAGTGTTCCATTGGTCATTTACATCTGTGTCAGTTGTAATTGGTAATTTCACAGCTGCTATTGCTTCCTTCATGTAATTTTTGTACGATCTTCCCATACGGAGAGTAGTTTTGTTTTTGTTTTTTATTTTCTTTCTAGTAATATATATCAATTCATGGTCACTAATGCCCCAGTTCCTACTTCCTGAGGTGTGGGCATGATTTGAGTTTGTTATGATTAGGTCTATTATCGAGCTGTTTTCTCCAAGTCTGGTTAGTTCACTAAGTTTTTGCTGTAATCCTCTTCCTTTGAGTAAGTTCTGTAGTGAGTGTTTGTTCTTTTTGTTTGTTTTGTAGTTTATATTTACTACAAATAACCCCTCCTCCGGAACCCACACACAACCCGTTCCCCGCCAGCACCACCCAAGAAAACAACGACAACAAAACGAACAACAGCAGAGTGCCATTGTATTGAAACAAGCAGATCGAGGTTGTTAAAGTAAACAATTACCAGCGGACACACAGATACAGCACGCCAAGTGTAATTACGCAATGTGTAATTAACATCAATGTTATACACAGGACCATTGTGTTTTAAACAAAATAAGGGAAAGCTGTACAACATACCTCACACAACCAACCCCAATACAACATACCTCACAGAACCAACCCCAACCCCAACTCCAACCCCAACTCTAACCCCAACCCCAACCCCAACTGTAACTCCAACCCCAACCCCAGTTTCCCATTAAAGCTGCATAGTCCAATGAAGCATCAGATTTTCAAAATCAAAACAATTATCTCGATTTGATTTTACATGTCTAACTTAGATACTAATGCACTTATTAAGTATTTGTTGCCACATAGAAGGGAACACTGAGTCAATTTAATAGAACCCGTTACTGCAGAAGCCTATGGTATCAGAGTTTTGGCATGCTTGCCAACATTATTTTGACATGTTTGAATTTCAAATATCTCAAAAGGTAGCCATTTCAATTAAAAGTTACTTCAAACTAAAGCAAGCTAGATTATGATGATCAATTTAATATATTTATCTCAGAAAAAATGTCAGAAATTCAAAACCATCGGACTATGCAACTTTAAGTATCAGTCATACCGATTAAAGCTAACTGACCAGTTCACTGGCAATGTTTCGAAATGTGTTTCATATTTGTGCACACACAAAAATATTCTTCTTTTTTTTACCACAAAGAGCCTTGCATTTAGAGGCCCAATAATAAGGCCTAGATCAGCCAGAAGAGGATCTGGAAGTTAATATGTAAGAAATGTACACCCTGCAAATCGTCCAGTTTGTATGCAGGCTAATAACGCATGTATGCACATGAATGTAGGTAGGCAGGACGGGCGTGTACGTGTGTGTGCGTATGTGTGCTCGCGTGTGCGTGGGGCTGGGTCCGTTTTGTGACTCTGTGTCATCTCCTTTATACCCCTGTCACACTATGACGTAACGAGCGAACGTGAGCCTAACGTGGTCATTTTTCGTCATTACATTGACATACGTTGGGTTACGTTATGATGACGTCAGAATGATGTTAGAATGACGTCGAGCTACGTCACGTTATGTCGTGTTACGTCAAGGTTTTGGACATGTTCAAAACTTTTGACGTACCTCGAACGTAAGGGTTTACGTTCGCCGTACATTCTGTACACGTTCGGGGAACGTCAATGACGTTAAACAGACATTATTAAAACGTTGGTCACTACATTGCACTACGTTGCACTACGTTGACCCTCATTAAAGCCAGTGGAAACATGCAGTCCGTGTAGTGAAACTGTCGGGATAACGGACGGCTAACATACGTCCAACGTGCGTTTACCGTTTTGCCACCGTTTCATGACATAAATAATGTAAGGTAACGTAAAGCAACATAGTTCTGGCGATGGATGAGTGTCTGAGACGCTGGTCTTATTTGAGAGAAGTCCCAATTAGTAGTGCTTTTGCAAGTAAGTTGTTCGATCTGCCTAAAAATGGGATAGACTAAAATTATAATACTTGATTGCTGTTAACAACTGAATATAATTATCTTAAAAAGAAATAGATGAGATGTCAAAGGAGGCTGGACCGATGAAGCGTTGTGATATCATACCGTTAGCTAAATGTTACTGTGCAATCCAAAAATATGTCTGCTATGGAGTGTCAGGTGTTTAGAGTTACTAATATATTAAGTGCAAAATCAACTGTTATAATTACCAGTAATTAAAAATAGTGATGTTGTAAAAATCGAAATATTAAGTGACGGTCTGTGATAATTAAATATGTCTTCCAAGAAAGAAACCGGTTTAAACAAATATGTTAAATGCTGTTATCACTGTTGCAAATAATTTATGAATACCAGGAATACTGGTGGATGCCGTTATGTTGCTGTAATAAAGAGTTTGTTGCACTACTTCTGTCTCCATCGTCGTGAATTATTAAAACGTTGGTCACTACATTGCACTACGTTGCACTACGTTGACCCTCATTAAAGCCAGTGGAAACATGCAGTCCGTGTAGTGAAACTGTCGGGATAACGGACGGCTAACATACGTCCAACGTGCGTTTACCGTTTTGCCACCGTTTCATGACATAAATAATGTAAGGTAACGTAGAGCAACATAGTTCTGGCGATGGAATAACGTACATAACGTTCCCTGAGCATAATTACGTTGTCCTCTCTCATTGAATGATGCTATCAATACGCTTTACCACCGTTACTCTCTCATCCACTATGCTGCATCCACGTTCAACTTGTGCCCAAATTTGCATACTACACCGAGAAGTTCGACGTTTTTCACGTTCTCCCTACGTTGACGTCGTTGCGTCCTAGTGTGACAGCGCCTTTATATCCAGCTGAAGAAATAATTAAAAAAAAAAAAAACACACACACACCATAATCAGTGTGTGCTTGGCGGTCACGTGGTGTGTGTGTCGATGGATGCGCAGTGTGTCGGTAAGACCAGGCAAACTGCGCAGCAGAGGAATAGTGTAGACACAGGGTCACCTATGACCTCACCACCTCTCCCTCCCTCCCTCCCTCCTTCCCTCCCTCCATCCCTGGGTGGGGCTCGGGCCTCGCGTGTGGGAGATCGGGAGTTCGGTTAGCTCAGTGTCAGGATAATGTGACTGAGTGGGATATCAGATCATGTTGCCGGCAGCCTGATTTCCCAGTTGGCCAGCACTATTAAGTCACCATGAGTGCACACTGTCACAAATCATCCTGATATGACCTTAGATGTTGCCAGGACGTAAAACTCCAACAACCAACCCTCCCTCCCTCCCTCACTTCCGCATCCCTTCCTCCCTCACTCAGGAGTGGTCATGATGATGTATATATGGTGCCCGATTCCTTTGTACGCCTATTGAATCGGTAAAATCCCCGGGTGAGTCAAACCACAAGCAGGCACTTGTTACTTACCTATATCCTAGCACTTGGCATTGCTAGGATAAAACAAAGGGTGCTAAAGACGGGATGAGTTGATCGTCCGCCTCCCATTTTTGGTATTCGTCGGATTGGAACCATGGCTGAGTCAATCTAATGACTTAAAATTGATACTTGTCACTCCCGTGTTCCAACACTCGGCATTACGAGGATTGGAAAGAAGACCAATTGACAGCAATTAAAATTTCCCCTGTTTAATCAACTAACGTACCCCCCCCCCCCCCAACAAAAACCACAACCAATCTGTTTAATCCGATGAGACGAGAAATTATGGAAACCAAAACACTTATTGCGATTCGATTCTATATATCGAATTTGGATTAAAGTATGTGTCACTGTACAGAAGAGAATACTAATGTCAAGGTCACATATCATGCTGGCACCGTACGGGTCTGCGGTCTGCGGTCTGCGGTCTGCGGTCTGCGGTCTGCGATCTGCGGATGGAATTTTTACAAATCGTATGGTGTTGCGGGCTGTGGTAGACATTTTCACAGATCTTACGGGGTCCGCACAGCAATCGTAAAGGTAATGAAGTCAAACAAACAGTGAGGCCATCGTACGGCCACCGTTGCCTTGGTCACAATATTTAATTGCCTTGCGGCGTGTTTGCGGTGACCGTGACCGTGACGGCCAGACCGTACGGCGACCGCAAGGTGGGTTGCGGTGACCGTACGGTGACCGTATGGTTTTCTGGCGCTGCAAGGGGTTGTGGTTATTTTCTTTTAGTTATACCCCTGTCACATTACGTCGTATCCGGCCAGTGAGTGGGGAACATAGAAATCACTTATTTACATCGAGATACGTCAACATTCTTGGTGTTGCAGAGCATTTTGGACGTCAGTGCAACGTAGTGGATGTAGGCGAAACGTCGATCCAACGTAGTGGCAATGCATGAGAACATTAAAAATACCGCTCACGGAACACTCGCAGAATGCCAGTGAATGTCATATACATTATTTGATCGCCAGAAGTACGGCTTTATATGTTAAATACGTCAAAACATGGAGAAACAGCAAACGTACATTAGACATACATTAGACATACTTTATCCATACATTTTCAATATGTTGTCAATACGCGGACTGTACGTTTCTGCCGGCTTGACTTACCCCTGACATAGTTCAAAGTTTATAGCGTAATGTAAGGTATGTCTAGCATTCTTGACGTATGGCTAATGTATACATAGCGTATGCTAACATATAAGCCACACATTGACTTACTTTGAGTTACATCGAAAGTTTTGGGTATGTCCAAAACATTGACGATTGTTGACGTAACACGACGTAACACAATGTACCACGATGTATCTTGACATACCTCAACGTAGGCTTAACGAATGCGTAAGTATCTCAACATTCCTTGATGTATCTCGACATAATGGCCAAATTTCACCTACGTCGGCGTTACGTCGTAGTGTGACAGCCCCATTAACTTTGGAAACTCGCAACCCCGCACGCCGCAAGCACGCCGCAAGAACGCTGCAAACACGCCGCAAGCACGCCGCAAGCACGCCGCAACACTGTACGGTCACCTTGCGGCGGGATTGTGATTTTCCTACACCAGGCTCTATGCATAAAGTTTTTTTTTTGCAAAGTTATTTACTAAAATAAGTGTCTTGTGCTCATACACCAGGCTCTATGCATTAAGGTGTTTTTTTTACAAAGTTATTTACAAAAATGAGTGTCTCGCCCTCGTAAACCAGGCTCTATGTAGCAAGACTTTATAAAAAAAGTTGTTTACAAAAAGTAAGTGTCTCGCCCTCGTGCACCAGGCTGTAAGCCTCGAGACCGCAAGAAACGTGGGGGCGACACAAACCGTAAGGTGCATTGTGGTGACCCAACGATTTGTGAATAGATAAACCGCAGATCGTAACACCGTAACATTAGCATAAACCGCAAGACACACGGCAGACTGCAGCACCGTACGGCGACCGCAGCATTTGTGACCTGGGCATTATGCCATTAATTTAATAGATAACTCTGGTCTGTAATGGACCCAAATGCCCTCATCACATCTGACCATTTAATAAAACCTATTATTACTGAAGCCTATGGTGTCAGAGTTTTGTTGTGCATGCTAAACTTATTTATCATGTTTGCACTTCAAATAGCTCCAAACGGGTAGGAGAGGACAGAGGCTCCATCTTAAATAATAGATAACGAGGTATGCATCACCTAGTTAAAGCTGCACAGTTCAATGAGACTATTATCACATTGTTCAAACCAAAACACTTATCCCGATTTGCTTATCTATTTCCTCAACAAGAACAATTTTCTCATTCTATTTAAGTCTCTTGTTAGGCCAATTTTGGAATACTGTCCACAAATTTGGAGCCCAATTTTTCGGAAAGATATTCTGGAGATCGAAAAGGTTTAGAGACGAGCAACAAAATTAGTTGCAGTTATAAATGACTTACCCTATGAACAAAGGCTTAGGGAATTGAAACTTCCTACCCTTTTCTACAGAAGGAAAAGAAGTGATATAATTGAAGTATTTAAAATTATGAAAGGTTTTGATCAAATAGATATGAACCAATTTTTCACCTTGAATAAAAGAGAAGGCAGTCGGGGGCCATACTCTCAAACTAGTAAAACCCAGAGCCATTTCAAAGTTAATGCAACATAGTTTCTCAAATAGGACCATAAATATATGGAAAAGTCTCCCACAAAATGTAATTGATGCCGAGTCAATAAATTCATTCAAGAAAAGATTAGAAAAGGCATGGGCTGATGATCCAGGGAAATTTGACCCCTTATTCACCACATGCTACTAATTATTACTTGTGTTGCTTATTTACTTGCACTCAAGCAAAAATGAGAGACAAATAAGTGTTCACACTTCCTGTCTACCATTCGCTATTTCGCAAGTTAGATACTTATGAAGTGATGTTGATTTGTCATTGAGATCCTAATGCTTGGAGTAGATATGTCTGGAATTGCTTCCATTTTATTAATCCCATTAAAAAGATCAAGTGTTTCTTGGATGTTGCACAGCTTCTTGAACAACAATTTCAAAATAGCAGCGATTCCACAGCCATTGATTTGCACTGCATAAAAGGAGTATGGGGAGACTGCCATTTAGCACGTAGGCTCAATTTTGCATTCAAATGTGCTCAAATATATTTCTGATGAAAGTTTTTGTGTATGCTAAATTTCATAATGGTCAAGGGATTTATGGTAAAAAAAACAACCTACTTACCCTACTTCTTTCCTTGCCTGCAACTGAGAATACCTGGTCTTTATAGGCCTTAATCCTGATCATCGGAATTGAGATATTCCAATTTTAAGTATGCTTTCTCATGAATATCTTCTTGAGTCAGTTTGGCAGCTACAACCAATATCTTCTCCGATTCACACATTCAGTCATTTTTTTCGATCACTATACCATTAATCATCATGATAAAGCCTGCCATATCTTTGAAACATGTTTTGCGTTCATCCGTTTGAAATTTGTCAGTAAAGCTGCGAACACACTGGACATGTTTCTGGTGCGGGCATCAAGTGTCACGCATGCGTCAAAAATCAAAATGTATGTAATAAAGAGAAGCCGAACACATACATACATTTTGATTTTTGATGTACGTGCAACGCAAAACATACATTTACATACATACATGACCAGACGGGATGGCCGAATGAGTTAGAGCGTCCGTCTCCTGTGTTGGTAGATCGTGGGGTCGTGGGTTTGAATCAAACCAATGCCCTTAAAATTGATACTTGTTGCTTCCTAGTCTGGCGCTCGGCATTATTAGGATAGGACAAGGACTGGTTGGCTCAGTGTCAGGATAATGTGACTGAGTGGGATATCAAGTCATGGTGCTGGCAGCCTGGTATGCCAGTGGGGCAGCACTATAAAGTTGCCATGAGTGCGCACTGTCACAAGTCGGTACCCATCCTGATATGACCTTAGATGTTGCTAGGACATAAAACAACAACAAACAAACAAAACAAACATACACACATACATACATACATACACACACATACATACATACATACATACCTTGTATATGTGATGTCCTAGACACAAATAGCCTGAACTGAGAGTAGTAATCATGTGTGTTTTTTGTGGCCTAGTGGTTAGAGTGTTCAACTTGTAATCTGAAGTTGTTTGGTGGTGTGGGTTCAAATCCCATACACTCCAGAACCTTTTTTACATTCAACAACAAAAAACGTTTTTCATCTATATCTGTTTCTCATTGAATTATGCAATGTAATTGTACTAACATATATTTTACATTACGCAAATATATTTCCTGATTGAACTACTCTAAAGAAGATTGAAAATACCTCAGTTTTACCCTCCCTTCTCTCCACTGACCCAGCCATTGTCACAACAATCTAGGTCACTCTCCTTCACCATGTGGAAAAGTTCAGTACTAAGCACGCACCACCACTGTGGCACAAATCTGAACTATTCCGTGTTTGTTTGTTTTCCCGACGAAATATAGCTAGCCACTTTAATTGAATGCTGCATCAACATATCTTGATGGTCTGGAGATGCAGCCAAAATATATGAAATCCATAAATTCTACTCTCAAATATATCACGTTTAGTAAAAGTCTGTACAGTGACACAAACAATAAATAACACACACAGACACAAAGAACAGTCCATAAGCTTTTATTCCATGTACTTTTTATTTCAATGGGTAGATTTTGAGACAAATCATAGAGAGTTTAAAACGGCCTTTGTTGGTGCCGAATCACGCATTTCCAGCGCCCTGGGGCGCTCTATTGGGATACCTAATTATAGTACCTCCACCCTATACCTTGGGGGTGGGCGTATTACACTTTATCTCCGGTGTCGCAGTTTCAGCGCCCGGTCAGTTTCCACCGCCCGTATAGACTCAAACTCAAGGCATTGTCAATGGTCGTGAGCAATCTTCATACAGAAAATACAGCAAAAGTGAAATATCTCTAAAACTACACCACGTATTAACAAATCGCTTGGTACACATATAGAAAACATCTTTACCAAAGAGTCTGTATTAAATTTATAAGGTTAGGGTTCTTGCTTTGTATTATTTTTTAATAAAACTAAGGTTTTGCACTGTGCGTACCGTCAAACTCAAGGCATTGTCAATGGTCACTAGCAATCTTCATACAGAAAATACAGGAAAAGTGATATATCTCTAAAAGCACACCACCTAGAAACAAATCGCTTTGTACACATGTAGAAAACATCTTTACCAAAAACATTATATTAAATTTATAAGGTTAGTGACGATGATGTTAGATTTTGTTGCATGCGCATGAAAATGACAGGCAGCTGAAACTGACCAGGTGCTGAAACTGTGACACCGGCCTTGGAATGGAGGTGGAATAGAGTGGACAAGGAAGGTGGTAGAGGGTGAGGAACAAATCATAGTGGTTTCTCTACCCCCATTGGTTGGCAATGTGACATGAGACCTGTGAGACAATATATGATCCTACTACTAATATACAATAATAATGATAATTAGAATTTATAGAAATGTGGCATGGAACCTTTTCCACAGAACATGCTGCATAGTGAGCTATAGATAAAAGATTCACCCGGTACTTGTAGTACACGGGTGAAGACCATTCTTATATACATACGGGCGAAAATAGCGTTAGTAATAGTATGGAACAAGAAGTAGACTGCCTGGTACCAGTGTCAAATGGTTACTTATATCAGAACAGGGTTGGTGAAATGGGAGAGAATGCAAAAAGACAAGATGGCGGCTGCAGAACGCCGTCGATTTCACTTTTAAATCTTATTAAACTAGATATTATATTATATTTTTCAACTCAAAGGTAGCGGGCTATCAATAAGACATATGTAAAGAATAAATGTTGCTTCTTAGATTGTGAAATTAGGCTCTCAATTCATTGACCCTTTTTTTTTACAGCTTTTACATAGGGTTGGTTTGCACCCCTACTGCAGCAGTACAGGGTGAATCTTGTATCTAAGTGAGCTACTGCCCGAAACACACTTCTTCCACTGACATCAAGCGGCAGGGTGCTGGTGGAATTCGTCTTTTTTTCTTGTCTTTTTTTCAGGGGTGCATTACTTGATTAAGCACGGGAAATTTCAATCACTGACAATTGGTCTTCCTCAATCCACTGCCCCTTTCCATGTCCTAGTAATGTCGAACACCAGGCTAGGTATAAGTATGCATTGTAAAGTCATTGGGTTGACTCAGCCAGGGTTCAAACACTGGGTTCAAATCCTGTGACCTATCAAAATGGGAGGCGGGTGAGGGTCCGTACGGGACCTGGGAAGTCTTGAACTTTATTTGCCCCATTTCAAAGCCTTGAAAAGCTTTGAATTTAACCTATTTTGGGTAATTAGTCTTGAAAAGCCTTGAATTCCATTAAACTGTCCCTACTGCTCTAAATTAATACGAAATTGCCATTCCTGATTGCGATTTCGGACTAAATCCAAATGAAAATAGTATTGAATTACTATCAAAAACAGCCTTGAAAAGCCTTGAAATAGCCTTGAATTCCATATCTTCACATATGTACGGACCCTGGGTGCTAAACTCATTCGGCCATCCCGTCTGGTCTATGAGACCTTTTCATGAAATCCCTAAAATGTCTATGGATTTCGCGTAATCACTGAAATGATGCTCCAGTTATTTTTCAAAATCCCTGGATGTGGTATACTACACATTGAGTACTATGTCATCTACACCAGGAATCAAACAAGACAGGTAGCAATATGATTGTATAGGCACTAATTTATGTGCAGATTATTATAATAATGCATGATATTTTGCAATGAACTTTATTCATCACTTATCATACACATTATGTACACAATAAATGATTATTATTATAAAATAACAATGCATTGGAAAGCACTATTGTCCAAATTAGACACCTAAACAATGGGGTTGTAGGGACAGCAAAGCAACAGGTGACAGTATCAATATCAATGGTTAAGAGCTTAATGGGTGTCTGTGTAGTTGGCAAGCTTCCGGTCAACAGCACAACACTTCCTCCATTATGCAGAGTTTCTGGCAAGGCTGCTAGTCATTCTCCTGAAAACCCTGCAATGGGTTTTTAGACATCCTTTAAAGTCGGCCGGTATACCTTGCCGGGAAAACAAACAAACTCAGAATAGTTCTAATTTATACCACGGGTGGTGCATATTTAGTACTGAACTTTTCCACTTGGTGGCATAGAATGACCTAGATTGGTCATGTGACAGCTGTTGTTGTGAAAATGGCTGGGTGAGTGGAGAGAAGGGAGAGTAAAACTGATGTATTTTTAATTTTCTTTAGAGGAGTTCAGATAGGAAATATATTTGCATTAATGTAAAATATATGTTAGTACAATTACAATGCATAATTCAATGAGAAACATATAGATGAAAAACGTTTTTTTGTTGTTGTTGAATGTAAAAAGGTTTTGGACTATATGGGGTTTGAATGCACAAGACCAAACAACTTCAGATTACAAGTTCAACAACTTGACCACTAGGCAACAGAGACAACACACACTTACTTCTCTTACGTCTTAGTTCAGGCTATTTGTGTATAGGACATCATATATACAAGGTGTATGTATGTATATATGTATCTATGTATGTATCCCCCTGGGGAACCGGGGTAGAATAGCTTCCTTGCACCCCCTTGCAGATTGTAAAAGGCGACAAATGGGGCGACTCATTTGCCGTGAGTCACAGCTTGTGTCGGTGGAGGAAGGGATCCTGGTGCATGAGGACTGCAAGGGGCCAAGGCTCCTTGTGGACCAACACTGCACTTTGGCCCCGACTTCACCTAGATGAGGGGTTGGACTGGCCTGGTCCAATCAATCGGCTGGTCATGCCAAGCCCTAGGAGTAGAATTATGAAGAATGACCCTATTTGCATCACTAATTATATAATATACATATATATCATATAATATTTACCTATCAAATTCTTCACTACTCCTACAAGCTGCATCTGTAAAACCATGGAGCGTATGGTAAACAAACGCCTCGTCTGGCTACTGGAGTCAGGACACCACTTGTCCGACCTCTAATGTGGCTTCAGACGAGGCCGCAGCACCCTCGACCATGTGGTTCGCATGAAGACCTTCATAAGAGATGCCTTCCTTAAGAAGGAGCCCGTTGTGGCTGTCTTTTTCGACCTCGAAAAAGCCTATGACACAACGTGACAGCACGGCATCATGGAGGATCTCCATGCGATCAGCCTTCGTGGCCACCTGCCAATTTTCATCCGGAACTTTCTAGCCTTCAGGCATTTCCATGTCCGCGTCAAGACTACCTATTCCAGCCTACACTCACAGGAACTAGGAGTACCTCAAGGCAGCATACTGGCCATGACCCTTTTCGGGGTCAAGGTCAATGGTATTGCTGCTGCTGTAAAGCGGGGGGGGGTCTCCTGTAGTCTTTTCATGGACGACTTTGTTTTATATTACAGCGGTGCCAACATAAATGTCATAGAGAGACAGCTACAACTAAGCATAAATGGGATCCATCGATGGTCATTTCTGAACGGATTAAAATTTTCCAAGGCCAAAATAGTCTCAATGCACTTCTGCCTGCTGCATAGAATGCATGCGGAACCGGAGCTGACCCTTGATGGGGAACCCATTAAAGTGATTGAGGAAACCAAATTTTTGGGCCTCATTTTCGATGCAAAACTGTCTTTCGTGCCACATATAAAGTACCTGAAAACAAGATGCCTGAAAGCGCTAGATATTCTGAGAGTGCTGTCCAGCTCAGAGTGGGGAGCGGACAGAGATGTTCTGCTCTCCGTGTACTGAACCTTGGTTCGGTCACAAGTGGATTACATCAGCATAGTATATGGTTCCGCAAGGAAATCGTATATTGGGCTGCCAGACACGGTCCACCACCAGGGGCTGCACCTGGCCCTTGGGGCCTTCCGCACCTCACCGGTTCAGACCAAGTGGTCCTTAGCCGCTGCCGTATTGGCCACTCCCGGCTTACACATGCGTTTCTGTTCAAGGGGGACCCTCCCCTGAATGTATTGGGTGTCAGTCCCCACTTACACTCAAACACATTTTGTTGAGTTGTGTCGATTCTTGGCCCTGTGCCAACAGTTTTACACTGCAAGCAGCATGCACAACCTTTTCACAAAAGTATAACAAGAAAACATTTTGGCCTTTTTAAGGGCAGCTGGTCTATATCACCACATATAGTCCCTTAAACAAATTAGATCAATTAACGACCTTTAACTTTTATCTTAATTCTATTTCCTTTAGCCACAAATTATGCAACTGTGAGCTTTTTAAATCCACAGTGTACTGACACAAAATTGATTCTGTGCTTTTGCATTCTGTAAAAACGATGGTTGAAAAAATAAAAATTCTCGCCGTGTGCCGACACGACGTAAAGAAACCACCAATCAATCAATCAATCTATGTATGTATGTATGTATCTATGTTTGTATGTATGTATGTTTTGCACGCATCCATTTGAAATTTATTAGTTACACTGTATATAAAAGGAAGACCTTTTTTGTTATTGAATTTAGAAGGAGTGAACCATATGGAGTGAGATATGTGCATTTGAAAGTTTTTGATTTTCAGATCTTTTGTATTACTATTAACTATTGCAGCAGGCATTCCATGCTGGCCACATCAGCCGGGCCTGAGCATTAATAGTTCGAGGGGATCCGCAAATACATAGGTTTCTGGATTTAATGCTATGATGGCAGCAGCCGTTCTGGGTGTGCCTATGCATTATCATTTGGACGGGATCCATTGCAAATGCGCCAGGTTATATATATATATATATATACATACCTTGTGTATACGTCATATATATATGACATATATACTATTACTAATGCATATATAAAATGTATTTACTGCATGGGCATTGTATGATGCCCTCGCGACACATAGATTTTATATATGACTAGTATATACATCATACATATGATATACACGTGGTGTATATATATATATATATATATATATTTACACACACACACACAATCACACACCTTGTATATATGACGTCGTATATAAAAATAGCCTGATCTGAGACAAGTACCTGTGTATGGTCTCTGTGGCCTAGTGGTTGAGGTGTTGAACTTGTAATCTGAAGTTGTTTGGTCTTGTGGGTTCAAACCAACCCCCCATGTGTTTCACTGCTTTTTACATTCAACAACAAAAAACGTTTTCCCTTCTATATGCATTTCTGATTGAATTATGCAATGTAATTGTACTACTATATATTTCACATTGAAGCAAATATATTTCCTGTTTGAACTAATTTATAGAAAATACATCAGTTTTACTCTCCCTTCTCTCCACTCACCCATCCATTTTCAAAACAACAGCTGCTAGCTAGAGGCCCAGCCTCAGACCCCCTACCCCACCTCACCCCACCCAGACCCTGACCTCAGCACTGACCCACTTCTCACCCAACCACAGCACCACAACCCCCCACTGACCTCAGCACTCTCCCTGGCCCAGTTCAGGTGCAGTGAGGCTACAACTCTCTCCCCACATATCTGGATATATAAACATAAAAACTAAGCCGAGTTGTGCTTGGAGAGCATTTGTTGGAGTACGGTTCCCGTGGCGACGAGGCATACTGGGCCACTTTAAAGTGTAAATGTCTTCCCAACTTCTAGGAAGTCTACCATCTTCCATCATTGTGACCATACCCTCTGACCATATGATGCAAATGTATCCATGGTGCCCAACTGCTTCTGTGTTCACAGATAGGATATATCCAACTTTATGGCATGGTCGGATCCTGATATATATGGAATAAGACGCAGAAATACTCAAACCAAGTACTTTTCCCAAGGCTAACTTTACCCTTCCGTTCACAATCAATCTGGAAAGTGCTTGGCATAAACGATTGTCTACCTCTCTTGGTTCAGCATGTTGATCCAGTAGTGGCCAATAGTTGGTTGATCATGTCCCTGTGATTTTGTTCTGAATGAGGTTGATGATGCTTTCCTATGTCCATATCATGTGTTGTCAGTATGTCCCTTCATCTCAGCAGGAATGACGTTTCTGGTGACCGGGTGAATGCATTCGAGTGTTGGAGCAGCTACTGATGTGGCATTGGTCCTGTGTCATTGCTGAAGCTGAAGCTGTGTGTTCCTCATATCATGCTTCACAGCTCCCATTTTGCATGCTTTCTAACAGCTGGCTACAGGGCAGGTTAATGGACAGCAGCCTGGTCTCCAACGTTTCTATGTATCCAAGGATACCTTTAGTCACCATGTTGAGGTGATCAATAAAAGTCCTTTTGATTAGTGTTAGTGTTGAATATGTTTCCTCATATATAATGTAGGTTTGTTTACAATTTGGTGTATTGTTGGAGTTTTCACAATGATTGAACATGGGCAACCTCTGGTTTTTGTCGGTGGGGTTTGGGCATCCTCACTTGCATCTTGCTGTCTGCTCCTTTTGTTGCTTCTTTAAAGCATTTAGTAGGTTGGTGCTTTGAATCCAACAACAAAAACTGTAGAATGGCTCCACCTCACTGATTTGTGTCCAGGCAGCTAGTCACCATTTGAACCTGAGAGGCAGTTGACACTCAAAGACTGGAGGAGTAAAGTAGGGCTAGCTGGTGTCAGTAGGTACAGGTCTGGGTTTGAAGTGGTATTAAGGTATAAGAATAATGCTAGGTGGCACCATTGCGTATTGGCCTGTTGCCAGAGTTTTTACAATGACTGAACATCAGTAACATCTGGTGTTTGCGAGTGGGGTTTGAACATCCTCACTCACATCTTGTTTTTGTTCATTTACTGTAGAATGGCCTCACCTCAAGTGTTCATGTCCAGGCGGAAAGTGACTGTTTGAACCTAGGAGGCAGTTGTGACATAAGGGGTTGGTGGAGTAAAATAGTGCTAAGTGGCAGCAGTTGTCATAGGTTTGGGTTCAAACACAGAGAGCGCCTGTATTAATGTATAGGAATAATGCAAAGTGACGGCATCAGTGTCAGTTCATAATGAGAGTAGGGTACTCCGATCGACTCATTGCCACAATGTATATTTATCAAATAGATATTTTGCATTATTTAACAAACCTGCCAACACTAGCAATTACATTGAATACATTGCAATATATGGTGAATTTGGCAGTGAAATGTGGGTGTGTTGCTGATCGATTGCACACTCAGTGGGTGCATTTTGGTCGGCAACCGGTTCAGTGACCATAGCACCATTGTAACTGCCCGATGATCACTCGGTGATCTTAACACCTGGCTCCCACGGTCACATTCACATTCACATTCACACCCTGACACTCATCCTAGCACCTACCCTGACTCACACCCTCACACTCACCCTAATTTCCACCCTCACACTCACCCTAATGTCCACCCTGACTGCCACCATCATACTAACCCTAACTAAACCCCCCTCACACTCACCCTAATTCCAACCGTCATACTCACCCTAACTCCCACACTTACCCTAACTCCCCTCACCTTCACACTCATCCTAGCACCTACCCTGACTCCCAGCTCACACTCACCATAATACCCACTCTCATGCTCACCCTACCTCCCACAATCACACTCACGCTATCACCTACCCTGACTCCCACCCTAAAACTCACCCTAACACCCACCCTCACACTCACCCTAACTCACACCCTCACACTCACTCTAGCACCTACCCTGACTCCAACCCTCACACTCACCCTAAATTTCACCCTAACACTCATCCGAATACCCACCCTGACTCCCATCATCACACTCACCCTACCTCCCACACATACCCTAACTCCCACCCTCACACTCATCCTAACAGTCAAACTAACAGTCAACGATTGGTCACTGACCAGTTGGTGACCAATCGCCAACCAATGTGTTTTCCACCTTTTTTTGCTTTGGTCACAAGGTCGTCGGCTTTTGGTCATAAAGTGGTTGCAAAATGGTTGCAAGCCATACTGTGACTGAGACCTAACTGACTACTACAACAACTGTTCAAATATAGACCAAAACTAGTAAGTGTTTTTGGTTAAGCTTGAATTATTCATCACAATACCATGTAATTATAATTGTAAAATAATTACAGAAAGTATATAATTTGCTAGCTTAAATGCCTATCAAAGAATCATTATCAAAAGAATCACTGCTATTTCACAATCTCCCTGAAATATGACCATTAAAGTTGTGTAAAATGCACTGCTTTTTTCAGTGATTACATGAAATCCCTAGAGATTTTTAGGAATTTCATGAAATCCCTGAGTGAAACAGGGGTTTCATGAAATCTCTGAAAATTTCAGGGATTTCACAAAATCCCTAATTATACAATCTTACTGTAACATATATATGTACACATACATATTGTACACATATACATGTATACACATGTACCCATAATAATTAATATATGCATACACATAATCTAACATAGGCATATTCGGTTGTGGAGTTAGGAATCCTCTTTTAACAGTTTGAGACCGTTGCGGCAAAAAGCTGATATATAAACCAGACGGGATGGCTGAATGAGTTAGAGCGTCCGTTTCCCGCGCAGGTAGATCGTGGGATCGAATTCCGGTCGAGTTAAACCAATGACTTAAAAATTGATACTTGTCGCTTCCTAGCCAGACGCTTGGCATTACTAGGATAGGGCAAGGAGCAGTGGAATGAGGAAGACCAGTCGTCTGTGAGTGAAATTTCCCCTGCTTAAACAACTAATGTACCAACAACAACAATAACATATGCATAGTCAGAGGAGTTCCACAACAAATTAGCTTTTGGCGCGGACCACCCTCTCACCGGTGACCCGGATGTAGTTACAACTCAGGACACCAGGTGCGCTTGAGTCGCGGCAGCGGACCCCCCACCCCCCGCCCCCGCCCCTAGAAACACACCTGCCCGGAGGTTTGCTGCGTGACATATATAGACGTGCTGGAAGTTGACGGAACCAGAAGTGTCATCTATCCCTGCTCGCGCCGCACGCACACAACCCGCGTCCGGTCGGCACACAGACGAGGAGAGCGGGGACCCAAGTTGAAAACATCCCACAGACGCGTGGGAGAACTTCCGAACTTGTCACTTCTGCAGTCTGAGAGTTATCACAGCACCATGTGGCTCTCAGTGGTGATGTTGACACCCGGTGACGGTAAGTGCCCTCCACGTGCTCTCAATTCAGTCATTACCGATATATATACAAAATCAAAGGATTTATTATTGTTCAGTACTCACATATTATGTAGATACTCCCGCAGCCCTGAGACAGGGTTGCTGACCAACACATTACTAATAGTAGTAGTACTATTAGACAAAGGTGTCGGGAGGCTGGAAGAGGTAATATGTTATCTACACAGATGCAGTTTGCTCTTATTAAATAAGTTATTACAATTTCTAGTTTAGAATTATACTTAGACTAGCCAGTGGCGTAACTAAGCGTACGCGCATACGCCAAAACGTCCACATCGTTTTGTCAACAACAACAAAATAAATAAAATAATAAAGAGCGAGAGAGAGAGAGAGAGAGAGAGGAGGCATGTAGTAGTCCAGACTGTCGAAAACTCAAGTCTAAAATGTGTAAAATCCACCAGCTTAAGCTTAAGCGGCCCCCTAAACCCCCTGCCGAAATTAGGAGTACACATCGTTAAAGGTCCCCTGCTAGCACCTGCGTGTGGATGAAGAACACATACAGACACTTCCATGAATAAAATCCTAGCTGCTACGAGTTTGAGTTTGTATATGACGAAAGTCATTATACATACCGTTTATAGGGGGGGGGGGGTGATAGGTATTTATATCTCTATCGGTGAGATGGAGGTACAGACGGCGCCCTGTGATGTCACTGACCGTTGACTGCAGACAGTGCAGTGCCTGGAGGCTGGGTACATTCTCCAACAGCCAGAGGTTGTTAGTAATGGTAGGTATTTGCCGTGGAGATACAAGCTGATGATAACACAGGATGACAACTCAAGTTTGTGCAGATTCAGACATTGTCCATTAAAGTTCCGGTGAAGTGCTTTTATCACGCTGTTATTTTTTTTTCTATTTCAATTACTCGTTAGCTATATGAAAGGTACAGACCTGTATGCAGGTATTGCAGGTATAGCAATACCTCAGGGAGTTTGACGCCCCTGCCTTGCAGAGTTGTAAACCACTGCCTTGTGGTACAGGTCCTTGACAGAACTGAAGGCTAAGGGAGCAAACCCTAAGCAGAAAACCATGTCCTTGTGGCAGCATTAAGGGCGGTTGATGTATGGAACTCCCAACATCTCCCGACCAGCCACTGCAGGGACAAATAGTTTTGCGCCTGTCTTGACATGTTCTTGCCGGAGTGAAACCTCTATTTGCTCCCCGAGAGAGTGCCGCTGGTAACTTGCAAAAGCCAGCAGCACTTCAACACTTTTGCAGGCAGCTTTCATGAAATGTGGAGAGCGGCAGTCAAGTAATGAAAGCAGTCTTTGTCGCATCGCGACCAACAGCATGATGATGATGATGATGATGAGCTATATGAAATAATGAATACAAGCCAATAGATTATCTATTAGATAACTTTAATCATAATCTATAATGGCTGTAGATATTTGGTAGAATATCCTACTCGCACTGGTGAGGGCCCAATTACCCGATCGCCATCGGAGTTGGAACTTAACTCCTTATGCCAGGAAGGGAAGGATGGTGTTTTTGTGGCGTTTTTTTTAATAGGGGGGCGCGGACATCCGGGTACTTAGCGCATCGCGCCCTAGCAAGCAACTATTCGAGGCAGTGAATACAATGGCAGCTATAGCATTGAAGCGAATGTAAATAAAACAAAAAACACAAATCTATTCACTGCTACGATCTAATTCTGTTATTTATGTTATTTAGGAGCATAACTTACTCAATAAGTGAAATTTGACTCAAATTAAATCCGAGTGATATGAAGGCCGCCACCATATCGGCGGCGTTATTGCAAATGTAAATAAAACAAAAAGCTGGGTTGTTTTCACCATGTCAACTGGAAGTGACGTGAACGCGCGCCTCCTATAGGAGGTTATAGGTTCCTGTATGATAAACTAGAGGCGTCATCTGACTTCCAATGCTTCATTGATTCGTTGGCCATACTTGTTAGACAGGAAGTGCAAAATGCATACCGTTGTCCTTACCTGTGTAAGGGATGAGGGATGTATTCATGTTGTGGGATTCTTATACTTATTGACAAATGTGTATGCTGAGATTGTCTAAGTCTATTTAGAGGTTATTATTATTTGTTATTACTTTTTTATTATTATTATTATTGTGGTTAGCTGTATAATTTGGGGGAGCGGGACGTAGCTCAGACAGTAGAGTGTCCACATGTGAAGGTGCGGGTCATCTGATTGATCCTGCTCAGTGGACGCATTTTCAGTTTGGGATATTTTCCGTTCCAATCAGTGGTCCACAACTGGTTCATCAAAGGCTGTGCTATATGGTGTCCTGTATGTGGGAAAGTGCATATAAAAGACCCCTCGCTGCGGAAAGAGTAGCATATATGGTGGCAGCGGGTTTCCTCCAAAGAAATATGTCAGATATAATATAACATTATACAGTCCACACCAGTAAACGTGATACAGTATAACCCCGTTAAACCAAGCTTGAAGGGACCCTAGAAATTTGTTTGGATTAACCGATCATTGGTTTAACCGAACTTTGACTTTGACTTGGCTTTGCAAAAACGGGGGTGCATTATGAATGTACAATGAATATGGACATTATGATTATTGTTTTTTTTATGTATATACTGTTTAACCCCATTAAACCAACCTCGGTTAAATCAAATGATCGGTTAATCCAAACTTTTTTCGGCGACCTGGCAAAATACTACTATTTATCATATATATAAAAGTCTCAGATGACCTTAAAACCACATGAACGTTTGGTTTAACTGTACGGGAAGTGGCCTAGGGCCGACAATTCTGTTTGGATTAACCGATCGTTTGGTTTAACCGAGCTTGGTTTAACGGGGTTGTACTGTATATAGGTTGTTAACCACACAGTACAAGCGTTTTGGCTCAGTGCCACCTATTCCTTCTATTTTATATCTGTTACTCGGCGATACGGTCACTTCATCAGATGACCATGGACTGCACCTGATACACTATGCACGGTGATAGACAAGGTGATATGAGAAGAAAGAGAATATTCTATCAGCTCCGTAATAACTGGTGAAATTGTAGCCGCGCTTAAAGTAATCTGTTTAAAACTCCCCATACTACGTCATAGCGCCTTCAGGTCGAGATACTAGGCAGCTTGTTCTTTTGGAGGTGCATAGTTTCCGTGGTGTAGGTGAGATGAGAGGACTACATCATCAGTGCATGTTTATTGGTTGTGAAATTAGTGAGAAACAAACATGACCCTCTGAAGCAAGGGAAACCTATTACGTACAAGCCTATAATATGTAAATAGAGTAGGCTATTCTAGAATTAAGTGTAGGAAAAAATAAAAAGAGGAAGACTCTTACCAAGAAAATAAAAAAAAACTAACATAGATCACTAACCACAAACCATAATCTTAAGAAACACAGATGATAACTGCCCAGCATTGAAAACAAGCTCGATCATCCGAGCTTATATGCTATGGACACCATAAACATCCCATCAAAATAAAAAGAGAACAAAAGCACTTCACCGTCCTAATGTTGCAATTGAGCCCCGAGGAACTCGCCTCACACCCATATAATAACTGCCTATTCTAGATAATAATGTATAAATATGTGTACAGAAGCCAATTCTGCATTCAGACGAAATGTTATCTGTTGTTCCTTATACCCCAGTCACACGAGGCCTGCGTTCGCTAATGATCGATTCGCGACGTCAAAACCTCCTCCTCGCGCCCTCCTTATGCCCTGATTGAGTGCTGTCGCCGCGAGGACGCCAACCTCCCGGCGTCCATTTCGGGAATTTTGGACGCAAGGAGGCTGCTGCTGCTGCACGTGCAACCTCCTTACTTCCTGTTCCGGCGGCGCCATTCGAAATGGTTGGTGACATGGCGCCGCCCTGGGTTGGCACCAACACATGCGATGCTGCAGTCACCATGTGGTCGGCGCCGACATGGCGCCTACAACGTATTTGAATCAGTGTATCGAATGGAACGCTGGGTGGTTGGCGTCCTTTTGGGTGTAGGGAGGTTGGCGGCGAACGCTGCCTCTCGTGTGACTGGGGTATTACATAGCATGGCTCGTGCCATCGGAATAACATTCAAATGAGACAAAGGCAGTTCGAACATTGAAAAGCTATTTAAGCATGACAGGGATTCGTTGATCATAGGGATGTCTGAAGACATGTGGTGTATACTCTCCATCTCCCTCTACAGAAAAGGAGCGGGAGATCGTTTACTTATAGTCAGAAATAGATAGAAACTGAGATCAGATGGGTGTCATTCTTGGTGCACCACACATTCATGGTCACCCTGCACCTATGTCTGCCTGTCTTTCTCTCTCTCTCTCTATCTCTCTTCAGAAAGGGAGTGACAGATAGCTTACTTATGGCTGGCACACACCTACCGTCTGTGCGCACCCACCTACCGTTTACGATTCGCGCACTAAAACTGACGACCCGACCCGACCCGTTTCCCGACTGGAGCGCTCACATATACCGTCCGTTTTCGCGACTCTCCCTCCCTCTCTCCCTCCCTGTGTGTGTGTCTGTGTGTGTGTGTTACTCTGTGCCTCTGTGTGTGTCTGTGTGTTTTTGTGTCTGTGTGTGTGACCCTGTGTCTATGTGCGTGTCTCTATGTCGGTGTGTCTGTGTGTGTCTGTGTGTGTGACTCCCTCCCTCTCTCCCTCCCTGTGTATGTGTGTGTGTCTCGGTGTGTCTGTGTGTGTGTCTCTATGTGTGTGTTACTCTGTGCCTATGTGTGTGTTTGTGTGTCTGTGTGTGTGTCTCGGTGTGTCTGTGTGTGTCTCTGTGCATGTGTATCTGTGTGTGACTCTGTGTATCTGTGTGTGTCTCTATGTCTGTGTATGTGTCTCAGTGTGTGTCTCTGAAAGAGAGACACACAGACACTCACCCTCCCTCCCTCGCTGTGTCTGTGTGTGTGTCTCGGTGTGTGTCTCGGTGGGTCTGTGTGTGTCTCTGTGCATGTGTCTCTGTGTGTGTGTCTCTGTGTGTGACTCTGTGTATCTGTGTGTGTGTCTCTGAAAGAGAGACACACAGACACTCTCCCTCCCTCCCTCTCTCCCTCTCTCCAACACAGAGATACAGAGACACACACCGAGACACACAGAGACACACACACAGACACATGCACAGAGACACACACAGACACACCGAGACACAGACACACACACAGACAAAGAGACACACCGAGACACACACAGAGACACAGAGACACACACAGAGAGACACACACATACACACACAGACACAGAGAAACAGATACACAGAGACACACACACACAGACACACACAGAGACACACAGAGACACACACAGAGACAAAGAGACACAGAGAAACACACACAGACACAGATACACACATAAAGACAAACACACAGACACAGAGGCACACACAGAGAGACACACACAGAGACACACACAGAGACACACACACAGAGACACAGAGAAACACACACAGACACAGATACACACATAAAGACACACACACATACACAGAGACACACACACAGACACAGAGGCACACACAGAGAGACACACACACATAGAGACACAGCGACTCAGAGACACACACATAGACACAGAGACACACATACATACACAGAGACACACACACAGACAGACACACACATATAGACACAGAGACACACATAAATACACACAGACACACACAGACACAGAGACACACACAGACACACACATAGGCACACAGACACCCATACAGACACAGAGACACACACAGAGACACAGAGACACACACACACAGCAGACACATACACAGACACATACAGAGACACACACAGAGACACACACACAGACAAAGAGGACACACACAGACACAGAGGACTTGGATGGCAAACGGACATTGTGTATCACACATATACCGTATAAGATACGACTGACCGCTCACACCTACCGTTTCTTGAACGGCCCGATTCGTTTTCGAATCCCTTGCGATTCGAGTTTTAAGCCCTAAAAACTGAGTTTTAAGTCGGGAATCGCAAGGCTCTGGTGTGCTCGGGGTGTCGCACACTAACGACATGTGGTGTATACTCTCCATCTCCCTCTACAGAAAAGGAGCGGGAGATCGTTTACTTATAGTCAGAAATAGATAGAAACTGAGATCAGATGGGTGTCATTCTTGGTGCACCACACATTCATGGTCACCCTGCACCTATGTCTGCCTGTCTTTCTCTCTCTCTCTATCTCTCTTCAGAAAGGGAGTGACAGATAGCTTACTTATGCTATAAGTTATAGTCAGAGAGAGAGACAGAAGCTGAGATCAGATGGATGTAATTCCTGCTGCACCACACCTTCATGGTTACCCTGCGCATGCGTCTACGCGAACAAAGGTAGCAGTCGCCATCTGACACGTGATTCACATAACACACGTGACCATTGCCCTCAGTGTAATTCTGTCTGCATTGTTTGCAGAACTCAAACAATGGAGTATCAGTCAACGGACAACTTCTTGCCTTGGCTGGGTTAATTTGCTTGCTGTCATTGTGGTCCGTCCTTTCTTCTATTTTATGACCTGTGGTCAAATTAATGACAGTATGAAATATGGGGGGGGGGGGGGAGAGAATTAGGTTAATCGTCTGTCAAACTCAATGTACACTATACATTTGAATTGCGTGCTTTGCCGTACCCCCGCCCCACGCCCCCATCCGTCGTCACCCTATTGCTTATCACAGCATTTTATTTGACACTGTGTGCTAGTTTTAAAAGGATACTAATTAGTAATTCTCCTCCCTCCCCCGTTTACAAATGTAGTCCCTTTGAAAGTACTGTTCTTCCAGCATTTATGAAAAGTTGCTGAACGGTACGGGTCAGGGTGGGCGGTCGTTTTTAATTTGAAGGTGTGTTTCCTGAGAGTGAGAATTTCATGGGAGAAAAAATAATGGAATTTTGTTGTTTTTTTTGGTCCATTAGTTGTTTAAGCAGGGGAAATTTCAGTCATAGATGACTGGTCTTCCTCATTCCACTGCTTGTTGATAGAAAGCCCGAGCCTACAATTTTACCGACCCAAGGGATTTTTAACCTCCCACACCACATAGACATGGTATGAGAGCAACCGGCCTTTGATGACGTTGTAAGTTATACACAGTGGTGGAAATCCAAATTGGCAGAGCTGAGGGCATGGGGAATCGAACCACCGACCCTCAGATTAGGAGACTGACCTAGAAAAAAGTCAGACACTGTAACCACTCAGCCACAGAGAACGCTTAACCAGTGAGGCAAACCGCACCATCACGTACAAATCTATGCTCGTCCTAACATGACTTCAGTTATTACTAGAATTGTCCAATCCGTCATTCACAACTGAGTGGGTAGTCTAAATGGTGTACGTCGTCTCACACTGATAACTGTCGGTAACGAGCGCCACCGTGTGGCAGTCAACCCTCGATCGATTCGAAGGAAATGACTTTTTAAAGTTGAAACTTGTCGCTGCCATTGCTGTTCGGGGCACGGCATTACTAGGATAGGGCAAGGACTGGATATCATCTAGGTGTCAGGACTAGGTGACTGAGTCGGGTATCTGGTCTTGATGCTGGTGGCAAACTAGATAAAGTATTCACCCCGTACTCACAGTACACGGGTGACTACCAACTCTATATAAAAACGGTCGAAAAAGCGGGTTAAGGAAATGAGAGCCTAATTTCACAATCTAAGAAGCAACATTTATTCTTTACATATGTCTTATTGATAGCCCACTACCTTTGAGTTGAAAACTATAATATAATATCTAGTTTAATAAGATTTAAAAGTGAAATCGACGGCATTCTCTGGCTGCCATCTTGTCTTTTTGCATTCTCGCCCATTTCACCAACTCTGTGGCAATATATGCAGCCATTTGATACTGGAGCCACAGTTTCTAGTTCAGGTTCCATCCTAAACCTATTTTCGCCCGTATTTACACTACGTTGTCGTTCACCCGTGTACTACAAGTACCGGGTGAATATTTTATCTAGTGGCAAACATGGTCCCCTAGTTGGTTAACACTGTGAAGTCGCCATAGATGCACACTGTCACATTGTTAAAATAAGATGTTCCAAGTTCCGCTGGTTTCTCAGAAAGGACTATGAGTATAACATCGATTTGGCACGCCTCTGGTCGCAGCTTCAGCTTAAATGCTAGAAGTTGGGGTTGGTGGCCGTCCAACTCTATCCTATGGTTAATGGCCCTGTCACACTACGACGTAAAGACGTAAACGTAGGGAGAACGTGAAAAATGTCTAACTTCTCGGCGTAGTATGCAAATTTGGGCACACGTTGAACGTGGATGCAGCGTAGTGGACGAGAGAGTAACAGCGGTAAAGCATAGTGATAGCGTCATTCAACGAGAGAGGACAACATAATTACGCTCAGGGAACGTTATGTACGTTATTCCATCGCCAGAACTACGTTGCTTTACGTTACCTTATGTTACTTACGTCATGAAACGGTGGCAAAACGGTAAACGTACATTGGACGTCCGTTAGGCGTCCGTTTTCCCGATGTTTTCATGACGTGGACTGCACGTTCCCACCACCTTTAATGTGGGTCAACGTAATGCAATGTAGTGCAACGTAGTGACCAGCGTTTCATTGATGTTCGCTGAACGTGTACAGAACATACGGCGAACGTAAACCCTTACGTTCTAGTTACGTCGAAAGTTTTGAACAGGTTCAAAACTTTGACGCGTGCCGACGTAACGTGACGTAGCTCGACGTCAGTCTAACGTCATTCTGACATCATCATAACGTAATCCAACGTATGTCAACGTAATGATGAAAAATCACCACGTCATGCTTACGTTGGCTCGTTACATCGTAGTGTGACAGGGGTATAAAATTGCTTTGCACCTATAACCACATGCCTCCTGATTAACAAACCTGACATAGTTCTTGTCATATATTTGATTCTAATGACTAATGTGGATTGCAGTTAAATTGCTCTCGCAAATAGTTTTTATGACTTATGAACTATAATACTATTAATAGGGGCCCACCACTTTGTATACATGCATCTTCATCCCTTCCCCCACCTTCCTGCTGTAAGTTAAAGTTGAGACCCCACATGCTGGGTCGCAGTTGCAGTCTAATGATTATGCACTTTTACATTTGTTAAAGTAAAACTGATTAAATAAGTAACTATGACCAAAACCGAAACTTCTCGCTGCTGACATGGAGTAAAAAAAACCACAATCAATCAACCAAACACTATGTTGCCATATATATATGTTGTTGCCAGGACGTAAACCCCAAACAAACAAGCCAACCCAGCAAAGCAGGACCAGACAGCAGTGTGTTTGCGGTCCAGTGGACAATGTTGGCGTTACAGGTCACGTGACGCCCCGGTGAGTGCGAGGCGGGATGCCAGGCGTGGTGGAGCTGGGGGCGAGTAGTGAGGTGTCTGTATTACAGTTCTTACGCAACATTTGATACGCCTCTGTCATGCGCACACTGGTCCCACATTACGAATGTCTATATACGAGGGGTGACACTCCGAAAGAGAAAGCCAGGCAGGGCACACCCTAGCGGCAACCGCTGGAACTGGTCCATTCACAGGTGCAAGTGGGGAACCACACTCACACACACACACATATATATATATATATATATATATATATATATATACACACACACACACACACACACACACACACGCACACACACATGTGATGTTTTCTGTGGATTTCCTGTTTTTTTATCATGAAATTTGTGATTCGGGCAGATCTGGGGCCGTATGCATGAATCGGGGTTAGGGCCTTAACCGCGGTTTGGGTAGCTCCACACAGCTAAATGTGAGAAATCGGTATGCACGAATCAGTGTTAGCGCTAACCGCAAAATTTAGCCTAGGCTAAGCTAAACCATTTTCAAATCAGGTTTTACTGTTAGCCGGGGCGGTTAGTGTGCGTGTGTGGGTCTAAATCTATTCAATGCGATCATATTTGACAGAATTACATACTCTAAACGTGATATTTTATTAAATAAACACTAAATTCGAACCGATAGTAACGCTGCCGCTAAATCGGCGGCGAAATACATACTTCAATCGACGAACGTAAAGTAAACAAATCGCCGCCGCGGTTTCGACGTCAATATCCATACTGTCCAACATCAACTAAAAATGGCTGCCGCCACCGCCAAATCGACGGCAATATATATTTTATACCCAAATCTATTCAATGCGATCATATTTGGCAGATTTACATATGCAATAAGTGAAATTTATTCAAATTAACCATAAAATCGAACCGTTATTAACGCTCCCACTGCATTGGCGGTGTTATTCATATCGTCGACTAGAGGGAATTCCCAAATCTATAAATAAACTCACGGTTAGCTATCCGCGGCGGCTAAAACATTGGTGCATACCGATTCACACATTTCTCTAACCCCCCGCTACCCTGAGGTAGCTAACCGCGGCTAGTGCCTTAACATCCGCTAAGCCTAACCCCGATTCATGCATACGGCCCCTGGAGAAAAAACATTTGGTGTTATGTGGGGGGTGGGGTTAAGGGCTTAACTTGCGCCCAGGAAGCTAATAATACTGGTCGAGTCAAACCAATGACTTACAAATTGATACTTGTCGCTTCCTAGCCAGAGGCTCATCATTACTAGGAAATGACAAGGAACAGTGGAATGAGGAAGACTTTCCGAGTTTTTTGCTGATGGCTTGGTTGGTTGGTTGTTGGAGTTTTATTTCCTGGCAACATCTAAGGTCATATCAGGATGTGTACCGACTTGTGACAGTGCACACTCATGTCAATTTTATAGTGCTGCCCCACTGGGAGAACAGGCCAACCAGTCCTTGCCCTATCCTAAAAATGCCGATCGCCGGGCTAGGACTCAGTGACAAGTACACATTTTTAAGTCATTGGTTTGACATGAACATGATTCGAATCTACCAGCACGGGAGACGGAGAGTCAACTCGTTTGGGATGGTCATCTGGCCCTTTGCTGATGGTCACTCACATATGTGCATATATTTAAGTGGCGTTTAAATAGCTACAACACAGTGTGCATATTTTAAAGTAGACCAGTGCGTGTGTGTTTCCTTAAAGTTGAATAATCCGATGAAGCCATACAATTTGATAAATGTAAATACTTGCATATTCAAAGTTACATATGCAGCTTTTAGATGAACATATGCTTGCTGCATAGAAGGAATAATTCATTTTAATTAAACATGTAACTTCTGAAAGTCACATATACCTATGTTGCCTATCACACCAAATCCATTTAGCATATTTTCAACCGGACGGGATGGCTGGATCTGGGAGAGCACTTGGGTGGCTTCCAATGCGGGAGATCGTGGGTTCGAACCCTGACAGCTACTGACATACAAAAGCTCTACTTCGATCGCATTAATCTAGATCTCTAGATCGCATTAATAATCTGGTTTGCTCAGTATCACAATCGGGATATTGCGACTGAGTGGGATATCTAATAGTGGTTCCGGCAGTCCAGTCTCCTAAGGGGCAGTACTATAATTAAGTCGCCATGAGTAAAAGCTGTCACAAGTAGGTATCCATCCTCATATGACCTTATATAATGCAAGGACGTAAAACCACAATAAACAAACAATGATGTTTTCATTTCAAACATCTCCAAATATATATATATATAAATAAAGATAGACAGGTAGATCAAGACATTTACAATGTATGGGGTCAGTCAGCATCACAGAGCCCAGGTGTGTGTATATTATATTAAAGCTGCATAGTCCGATGAAATATCAAATTTTCAAAACCAAACCAATTATCTAGATTTGATTTTACATATCTAACTTAGATACTGATGCACTTATTAAGCATTTATTGTTGCGTAGGAGGCAATACTGAGTCAATTTAACAGAACCTGTTACTGCAGAAGTCTATGGTGTCAGACTTTTGGCTAGCTTGCCAAAACTAATTTTCCATGTCTGCGCTCAAAATATCTCAAAGGTTTAGCATTTAAAATAAAAGTAACTTTGAACTAATGTAAAGTAGATACTAGTGATCGAGCTAATATATTTATCTCAGAAAAAATACAGAAATTCAAAACCATCGGACTATGCAACTTTAAGCAGGCAGTGCAGATTAAAGGCCATGCTCATTCCTGCCCTGGTTAGGGCAGACTGGTCACTGGGCCACTTAAAGAAAGGCGGGTAAGACGGGTCAGCCTCGTTGTGGTGGCTGCCTTCACGCACTTAACGGCCCCATTTGAATGGAGAGAATGGCCATTCACCCACCTCAAAGGTGAAGTCAGCTGACATCCCATTGGTCACTGTAGAAATAGATGTAGAGATTTAGCCATATATATATATATATATATATATATATATATTTATATATATATATATATATATATATTTGGTTGGTTGTTAGCGTTTTATGTCATGTCATGGCAACATCAAATGTCATATCAGGACGGGTACCGACTTGTGACAGTGCACACTCATGTCGACTTTATAGTGCTGCACCACTGGGAAATCAGGTCACTGGCACCATGACCCGATATCCCACTCAGTCACATTATCCTGACAATAACCTAATCAGTCCTTGCCATATTTGATTAATGCAGAGGATAGGAAGCGACAAGTATCAATTTGATAAAGGGTGCATTCCTTACATGCGGTATGCGAATGTGACAAAAAATCGAAATGCCTTGAAGTCTATGGGCTACATTCCTTACACGCGGTATGTGAATGTGTCAAACCGATCGGTCCATGTAGCGATCAGTGCGGCATGCGGCACGCGGGTGCGAATAGAAAACCATCAGTCGCATTTGTCCATAGGTTTATGGCCGGAGGAGGCGACTGATAATTACGGACACCCGGGAGATGGACATTTGTGCTGAGGGGAAACATGGTAGTGGTGGTGGTGGGGTTCAGTCAGTCGCACTTGTCCATTAGTTTTAGACGAGGAGAGGTGACTGAGCATTACGGAACGGTCACACACAAGGGTGCTGAGGGGAAACATATGGTAGTGGTGGTGGTGGGGGTTCGGGTTGGTAAAAATGCTACCAGAGCCACAAAAATATGAATACTTATCTATAATTTGGTAATTATACAGGTAGGAATATAGCCAGTTGTGTGCCGCATGCCGCATGTAAGGAATGCTGCCATTCGCATACTGCATACTGCATACTGCATACCGCGTGTAAGGACCGCATACCGCTTTAGTCATCAGTTTGACTCGACTGGGAACCGAAATCCCGATCTCCCGTCCGCGAGGCCCGCGCTCTCCCGATTCGGCCACTGCACCCGGTAAATAGAGCGGGACTCAAACCTAAATCTCTTTGCATTCTGGGCCAGTGTGCTAACCATTACACTACCTAGGCTCCCTGATATCACCACACTACCCACACCTACCTGTCTATGTGGTTACATGCCTGAGAGGTCAGTGCTGACTACTACACTCATCCCCCTGGATTAGTAGTCTTTTAAATGGTCATTTAATGATTACAATTGAGATGGCTCACAGGTGGGTGGGTGGGGGGAGTGGGGTATACGTGCGCGCGGAGAGGGTGAGGGGGGGGGGGGCCTTGTATACAAATGTATTTGAGTAGTGTTGAAGCCTATGGTCTCAGCATTTGGATGTGCATGCCAAAATTAATTTGGCATGTTTTCACTTCAAATATCTTGAAAGTTAGCGATTTATAATACAAGTTATTTCAAACAAAAATAAAGCTGATTTTAACAATCATGCAACATAAAATCTGATAAAATTTACAGAAAATACAAATGCCGGGACTGTGCAACGTTTATCAGTTGGAAAGACGCAAGGACATCCTTTTGTCGGAGTATAGTTCCAGTCCTCGTGGCCTATACTGGGTGACTTTAGAAGCGATTTCTTCGATTTACTTCTAATCATAATTTAATTTTTTGTTGGGTCCATTAGTTGTTTAAGCAGGGGAAATTTCAGTCATAGACGACTGGTCTTCCTCATTCCACTGCTGGTCAATAGAAAGCCCGAGCCTACACTTTTACCGACCCAAGGGATTTTTAACCTCCCACACCACATAGACATGGTATGAGAGCAACCGGCCTTTGATGACGCTAAAAGTTATACACAGCAGTGGAAATCCAAATTAACAGAGCTGGGGGCACGGGGAATCGAACCGCCAACCCTCAGATTAGGAGTCTGACCTAGAAAAAAGGCAGACACTCTAACCACTCCGCCACAGAATATTAGTAGCAGTCTTCAGGACACATATATCCCAAGGGATATAATTTGAATACGCACAAAGGAGGAGAAACTGCTTTGACCTATATTCCGTGTCCGGATGGGTAGTGGTTGGTTCAGTAATTACCTTGGAATTTTACCACCAGCTTGGTGGAGGTGGGTGTGTGTGTGTATGTGCGACGGCGTGAGGGAGTGACCCTGTACCCCCACCCCACTGTGGTACATGCGTGTAGTGCGAGACAGACGCTGGGGCGGAAGTAGTGGATGCCCTTTGACCTTTCATCTGGTTAGACCTCATTCCTGAAGCCTTCATTTTCCATGCAAGTCTCCCAAAATGCTGGGCGTGGTTAAAACTGGTGCACCCTTTGCCGAGTGGTGCAGCCATTGCTTCAGTTTCTGTAATGAGAGGCTGGTTGGTTGATTGGTTATTTGGAGTTTTACTTCCTGGCAACATCTAAGGTCATATCAGGACGTTTACCGACTTGTGACAATACACACTCATGGTGACTTTATAGTGCTTCCGTACTGGTAGATCAGGTCACCAGCACCATGACCTGATATCCTACTCAGTCACATTATCCTAACACTGAACCAACCAATTATGCCGAGCGTCTGCCTAGGAAGTGACAATCATCAAATTTTAAGTCATTGGTTTGACTCAACTAGGGTTGGATCCCATGGGTTCGAATCCCACGATCTACCAAACCGGGAGACAGACGCTCAACTCATTCGGCCACTGAAATGAGAGAAACATCAAAGCAATGTGCCAGTCTAGTCTCAACATCCTCATAGTGGCTCATCGCAAGCAGAGCCCCTATTTCTGAAACTGCCGAGGGAGGAATCCCTGCCCCCCCCCCCCGCCGCCCCCCGTCATACTCCTACTTGGTTACTCCCACAGTCCAACACTCCACGACTGTGCAGGGCTGCTAAACTAACTTATAGAACAAATGTGCGGATTGCTTGGTTACGGCTCCATCTTCAATCTAACCAGCTTGATATATTCTTCCCATACATATCCTGTCATAGCCCAGAATTGATTAAATAGCAGACCTTAAAGCTGCATGGTCCGATCAAAACATTAAATTTTCAAAACGAAAACAGTTATCTAGATTTGATTCTGCATATCTAACTTAGATACTGGTGTACTTATTAAACATTTGTCATCACATATAAGGGAATAGTTAGTCAATTTAATAGAACCTGTTACTGCATACGCCTATGGTGTTTTAGCAAGCTTGCCAAAATTAATTTACCACATTTGCACTTCAAATATCTAAAAAGTTAAGCCCCAGTCACACATAGCCGGACGAGCCCCGGATTTTGAGCCGGACCACCCATGGACCAACAGCCCGGACTGTCCCGCACCGCCACGGATAAAATCACTGTTTTCTTCGATTTTTGCCTCGCAGTCACACTTTCCTGGATGAGCCCCTGGACTGGGCCGGACTGGCCCCGGACGAGGCCGGACCACCCCCGGACTATCCCGGATCACCCCCGGACTATCTTGGATCACCCCCGGTCTTACGGGGCAGTCTGGGAGTGGTCTGTGGCTAGGCCGGGGTACTCCTGGATAGTCTGGGTCAAACCGTGGCTCAAAATGACCCCGGACAGGCCCGGTCCACCCCCGAAATACCCGGACCACCCCTGGATCATGCCGGATTGAGCCTGGATGGCAAAATCCCCCGGACCGCCCCGGATGTTTTAAACATTTTAAAACATCCGGGGCTGACCCTGGACGGCGCCAGACGAGCCACGGATCAAGGGGTGTCGGCACGGACGAGCCACGGATCACCCCGGATCGCTCCGGACCACCCTGGATGGCAGTCCGGGGCTCATCCGGCCCCTGATCCGGGTATGTGTGACTGGGGCTTTAGCCATTTAAAATGAAAGCTACTTCGATCTAATGTCAGGTAGATTATAATGATATCTTCATCTCAGGAAATAAACAGAAATTCAAAATCATCGGACTATGCAACTTTAACATACTTGCAGCGTTTGAATGTAGAGAATCCAGTGGCTGTCATTTTAGTTTGATGGCATTCTTTTGCCATTCAACAACTCGACACCAATATAGATCAACAATGCTGCCTGGAACCAGTACCGTCACATGTTGTTTACAGTAGACTCTTACCGAAACAGTTTTTTCTGGGATTTAAACATGGTTGGCATTCAGCCCGACGGGAGGTGAATATTCTATCTACCTCCCACTAAGCTGTTTGAGACTTACTTGGAGCAGACATTGAAACACGACAGGACAGGTCACCGCAAGTTTGTATCTAAGTTCCATGAATACCCCCCTGCCCCCCACACACATCAAATAGAAGATAAATATCAAAGCAGAACAAACACACCATAGATAGTTTGTATCTAAGCTCCAGTCATGGACGTTCCTTCTGAATTGACATAGTGCAACAGAAATCAGGTATTCAGGCATAAGCATTTGGAATTCCCTTCCTCCAAGGATAAGAGCCCAACTGATATACCCCGTGTCATACCTAGCTCAGTAGGCCCCACTCCACCAATCACTGTTGTGATTATTATTGTTGTTATTATTATTGTTATTATGCGCTGCTGCATTACCATTTAGCGCTGAAACCTGCGTCTATCAATATGGGTCACACTCTCCTGAAAACTGGCCAGAAGTGTCACATGGAGAGTTAAAATCTCAGATTTGAATTTTTAACATTTTTGGTTGCAAATAAAAGCTGGAAATCTCCCCTTTACATCTATGTAAAATATAAATTGATGAGATAAAACATAATGGTGTAGTCCATGATTAAGCTATGTCTTTTGGCAGTATAACATGTGTTGATCAGATGTAACACATGTTTAGGACACCACAGTCTGTTTAATAAAAATCTAAGCAGAATTAAATAATTTCATACTTGGAAGCATATTAATCATGGCATAATATACAGAAATGGGTAGTGCTTATATTGATTAAAAAAAGAAGTAATTCCCAGCCATGCTTTATTCACTGAATAATTAGTGTACACTATTGGCATCCAGACACCACTGGTTACATCTGTGATGGAAATTTTTAATGTTATTTCTGATGACATCAACTAATTTTTTCTTAAATTTAAGCATGCATACATGTTAATAAATACTTCCTTCTTGATTTGGGAACTGTTTTGTTTGATATATCAATGCAATGCAAGATGTTAGTAAGGATTCAACCATGTCCCATATGTCATGTTACAAATGGCTGACTGTAAAATGGGTTGTTTGGTACAATAACACTTCATAACTAAAAGGACCAAAGTTGCACACAGTTTATTTTATTTCCCTTATTTCTTGCATCAAATCTGAACATGAATATGAAAAGTATAAGGAAACAAATAAGTAGGAAGATTTGTTATTGATGTTTTAAAATCAAATCCCATGCTGACCAGTTTTCAGGAGAGTGACCCATATATGAATATTGTACCATTATGTAACTTACACTCTATTTGTGTTTATACCTATGCCCAGAACACCAGTCCGTCGACTCTAAAAAAAGATTTGTTCAGCTGAATAAACATCTTAAAGTTGCATGGTCCGATGGCTTGTGAGTTTTCCCAAACTTTTTAAGATAAATATATTAAATTGATCATTATGATCTTACCATTACCCTGAAGTGGTTTTGATGACTGCAAACTTATTTTGAAGATATTTGAAGTAAATGCATTCAAAATAATTTTGGCACGCTTACCGAAACTCTCAGGCTGGAAGCCAAGGCTGTGACACCATTCCCAATCTCGCCATGGTCACGTGGTGTACTGAAACGTGATCAAACTAGTTCATGCCCACCTCAGAAAGGTCACAAGATTGACCTGCATCTTAGAGAGTGAGTTCTGAGGCACAGGGCTTCCTCTAGCAGTGGTGTGAACGTACATTCTTGTCACATCCGATTTATTCCATAGATACAGCACCAATTGATTAGTGTGGGCACCAGTATTTAAGTTAGATATGTAGTTAAGTGTTTTAGTTTTGAAACTATATTTATACCATCGGACCATGCAACTTTGATACGCATACAAACACGTGGCAGAAGCCAAGTCCCCTGGGGACCAGGTAATGGGGGGAAATTATGACAACAAAAGCCACTAGCCTACAGGGGATCACGTTTGTTTGTGTGTGTGTTTTACATCCTGGAAACATCTAAGGTCATAGGACGGCTACAGATTTGTGACAGTATGCACTCATGGCGACTTTGCAGTGCCGCCCCACTGGGATACCAGGTCGTTGGAACCACGACCTGATATCCCACACAATCATATTATCCTGATACTGTGCTAACCAGTCCTTTTCCTATCCTAGTAATGCTGAGCATCAGGCTAGGTAGCAACAAGTATCAATTTTATAAGTCATTGGTTTGAGTCTGTTGGGATTCGAACTCCAGACTTTTCGCATGGGAAACCAGCGCTCTACCGATTCGGCCAGCGAGTAGCCTTCCTGATATGACCTTAGATTTTGCTAGGACATAAAGCAATAACAAACAAACTCAAGTCAATCAACATAGGGGTTCGAATCCCGGCCGAGTCCAAAAACCATACTCAATCACATTATCCTGCTACTGGCCACAGCAATCCCTGTCACATCCGATTAATGCCAAGCGCTAGGCTATGTAGTGTCATGCTTAGTTACTCCCGCTGGAGCAACAATCTTCTGTTTTGCAACCTCTCTTATTTCACCAACTCTGTGTCAACAAGAGATATGCTGCGTTCATATGAACTGGTGAATATGGTGTTTCCCACTTCACAACCTGCGAATTGCGTTCAAGTGACTTCACAACTGGTGAACGCCACCTGTGAACTGGAGATTTTTTAAGCGGCTCATTATTCACCACTTGTGAAGAAATGGCGGTGTCGCAGTTTCTGCCATCCACCAGTTTTCGTGGTACGCGCGGTGCAAAACATTAGTTTTATTCAAAATTAATAGAAATCAAGAACCCTAACCTTATAAATTTGATATAATCTTTTTGTTAAAGGTGTTTTCTATATATGTACCAAGCGATTTGTTTCTAGGTGGTGTGGTTTTAGAGATATTTCACTTTTTCTGTATGAAGATTGCTCATGGCCATTGACAATGCCTCTATTATCGCCCAGCATGAAACATGTTTACCGCGAATTGCCAAATGAACGCTCTCGGTTTACATGTTCGTGTTCACCGGCAGTAAGTGGGAAGTTCACCATATTCACGAGTTCCATATGAATGCAGCATTACACACAACACACTGGAATAACCCCCCCCCCCCTCTTCACTTAATTCCTACTGAAGCAGTTTTTGCTCGGGTTTAGACATAATTGTCATACTACTCAGGGTAGGCGTGAATCTTTTATCTATGTAATAGTTAGCATGCTAGCCACAGAATTTGCATGAAGTGTTGGTTCGAGTAATTCTCTAGGCTCTATATTTCCCATTTTGATGCCATTTTGATACATCACTAGCTGAACCGGTAGAACGTCTGCTTCGAGCACTGCAAGCCGAAAGATCGATCCGATCGAATCAAGCCAAGGACAGAATTGCTACTACTAGGCATGGTTGGCTCGATGCCAGATATATATGTGACAGAGAGGGCTGGTTTATTTCAATGTCGGTGCAGTCTACTTTCAAATAACCGCATCTTGGGTGATCATATAAGCAGGCCTTTATATCTCAAAGAGCCGAGAGGGGTTGTGGCTGGGGGAGTCCCCTCTGGCCGTTTGAAAGACACTGGGTACAATTACATCCTAGTTGAACTTGAACAGTAATACTGCCATGACTGTACTCAGGGGCGTAGCCAGAAATATATATATATTTTTTAAGTTGCACAGTCCGATGGCTTTGAGTTTCTATCATTTGCTGAGTTGTTTACATGCGCTTACGGGAAATAAAACATTTGTAAGCACACACACAAAAAGTGAAGTGCATAATATTATTATACAAATTTAGTATTGAAAAAATATGCTGAGAGAGATTGTCGACACATGCTTATGGTGCGATAATGCAGCTATGCCTCTGGCACTGCCACCACTCGGTAACCGTCCTGATGACCCCAGGCTGGACATCAACCAGCAGACAGTCAACCTCTGTGGATCGACCTTTCATCTGGTACGGTCTACGGTCTGGTACAACCGGCTAGGAATACACGGAGGACATGTGGGGTGGTGCACAAGGTAAACAGAAAACATCCTCCCGTAAGATCATTGCTCACAGGCACAAAAGACGTGGGACAAAGGACAGGACTTTATTTTGGGCGCAGCCCCCCGGTGGCATTACATGTGATTCATTGTGGAGGCTGGGAATTCCCGGTCGACATAAGGTCACGCACAGATGATAACATATGAGTGTGAGATGGTAGATGCGACATATGGACAATTAGCAATGAGATAATCAACATTTACATAATAACATGATAGCAGATTCAGAAACAATATAGCATATTAATTAACAAGTTAAATTCACAATAATGAGTTGAAGGTGATATGTCAATTGCTCGGGTGTCAATTGGTGATTGTCATTTTTTCTTCTTTGAGTGTTTTTAATCATTTTTGTTTATTCGTTTGCTTGGAAGTGCTAATCAATCGGCAGGTGTGGGTGGGTGGGTGAAGAAAGGTAGTAGTAGTGGTCAGTTCGGAGCACTGTTGGACACTGACCATCCAGGTGTGGGAGAGATGGTCTCCGGATAGTGTTGTGATTTGATTGGTCGGTTAGGTTGTGTTGTGATTGGCTGAGAGCTGAGGGAGGGGCAGCGCGGTGCACACCGGTACGCCATGCCCACTTGGAGGTGCGGCCCTCCACTCGAAAGGCCCCCCCCCCCACCCCCCTTAGTGTCAGGGGTGGGAAGCCCCAGCAGCTTCGCAGTCCCTGTGCCCAGCAATGAATCCAAATGAGCGTTTCTGTTCCTTCCAGACCATTTGTGTGTTGATGGCCAGATGTGTCAGCCAGAAATAAAGGTGTTCTCCTGTGTGCTACGAATATGTGTTAATGTGCCAATTACTGCCTCTCTCTGTCTCTGTTCCTGTTAGTTTCAATTTTGCGCGAATTCTGTGTTTATATAACTATTTAATGTCCCAATAGAAATGACATAATGATGTGTAATGTCCCTGATATGTGTTCTGCTGTCTGTTTATAAAAGAAATTCATAGAAATATCAGGTTCCTTAATTATTTTCACATGGGTTCATCATGTATGAAAGAAAATTGCTTCGATAATAATTAATATTAGTCAGGTTTAAATTACCATAACAACGACGCAGGACCTATCACATTCACAAAATTGAGCATTTGAGCGAAATAGGCGAATTGCTTCATTTGAAAAATCCATCGAACTATATACACATAACACTCTCCAGGTACATACCTGGTTATATAGACCCATGCAGAGCCATTTATTGATAACATTTGTTGGAGTGCTGGTTCTGGTTCGTCTAGTCTATAGCGACTCGGTGCCTCTCCTCTCTTAGCTTCAGATATTCAGTCAAGGCCGGCGGTATACGGCTGTACTGTTCTGGCTTGGGAAATACCGGTCCTCTTTACCTCTTTACCGGCAGTGCATAAACGCGACAGAGACTTCTGAGACGACCGGCGAGTTCCTCCTTGGTTAAATCGATCAACGTGGTCAGGTTTACAAACAATCGATAGAACCTCCTGAACCAAATAAACTATTTGACTGCATTATTTAAAAAAAAAGTTAAACAATAAATAAAGCTCTCTTGGAAACCTCTCCTGTCTGGTTTGATTTCAAGTGTCTGTGCAAGTTAATTTAGTAGAAAAAAACAACCGATACTCTCTTTAATATATATTTGAAAGAAATGCATTGTTTTTGTGCTAAGTGATTTTTTAGTCTACCACCTCGCTCCCCTCCCACCTGGTGGATCGCGATAGCACACTCTTAAAGTTGCACAGTCCGATGGTTTTGAGTTTCTGTCATTTTCTGAGATAAATATATTAGGTTGATCGTTATAATCTACCACACTTTTATTTGAAGTGACTTTGATTTTAAAGGGCTAACTTTGGAGATATTTGAAGTGCAATCACACAAAATTAATGTTGGCACGCATGTCAAAACTCTAGTAGTAGTAGTATCATAGGTTTCTACAGTGACATGTTCAATTCAATTGCATCAGCAATCGCTTCTATGTGGCGACACATCTTTAATAAGTGCATGTTGTACTTTCACACTACTATCTAAGTTTGATATGTAGAATCAAATCTAGACAATTGTTTTGGTTTGGAAAATTAGATGTTTTCATTAGACTCATCATCATCAGTAGTTGTGTTGTGTTGCGTTGTGTTCCTCCTAGCTGATTTTCCGCTGTCGATGGAAGATGAGCTCGAGCAGCGCGGTCCTTGGTAACCCGGGAGACGACCGAGACGGTATGGTGTTTTGTGCGGTTGTACATTTCATGAAAGCTGCCTGCAAAAGTGTTGAAGTGCTGCTGGCTTTTGCAAGTTACCAGCGGCACTCTCTCGGGGAGCAAATAGAGGTTTCACACCGGCAAGAACATGTCAAGACAGGCACAAAACTATTTGTCCCTGCAGTGGCTGGTCGGGAGATGTTGGGAGTTCCATACATCAACCGCCCTTAATGCTGCCACAGTGACATGGTTTTCTGTTTAGGGTTTGCTCCCTTAGCCTTCGGTTCTGTCAAGGACCTGTACCACAAGGCAGTGGTTTACAACTCTGCAAGGCAGGGGCGTCAAACTCCCGGAGGTATTGCAATACCTGCATACCTGCATACCAGACTATGCAGCTTTAATCGCAGCTAATCGGCATTCGATAGAGCACACATGTATTTGGCAGCAGACTCAAAGAAAGTGATGATGTCAGCCAATATGGATCCTCTGAATTCCTCCGCACACTGGCCGACCACGTTTGCCCTGATGAAAGAGTAGTTCATGTAAGCTGGCATGTCTTAACACTTCATATGGTTGCCATAACAACAACTCACAAACTACGGACATATTGAGCGGTGGCAGTACACACATCAAAACTGAAGTACTGAGATGTTCGTTCATCTGATAGCTTTGTGTGAAGAATAAAACTTTACTTCACTATTAAAAAACAAATCAATAAGGGATGAAAGATCTCCGGTTTCGCAGATTTCCGCGTTTTTATTTTTTTTGTTTGTTTATCGATTCACATTTAACAAAGCAGTATTATAATATATATAATATTATGACGGCCATTGATTAGTCCGAATCCCGTTCATTTGGCCTTAGATGTTGCTAAACATCAAACTCAAACAAAAAAGAGTTAGATATATATAGTCACAACTAGAACAGTTGAAACCTGACTTCCTGTATTTTCCCCACGATTCCCTAAAGGGGCTGTCACATTAGGGTTCTTTGCGGGAGCGTATGGTGGCGTAAGCGCGTTACGTCATATACGTCGGCATACGCCGTATACGCTACTCATACGCTACTCATACGCCGCCAGATGCCGGCGTATGTGAAGCGTATGGCCCATACTGTCAAAAAATGTCACAGCACGCTCCTCGTACGCTCCTCGTAGGTTCCACATATGCTCAAAACCACCCGAAAGGTCACCAAATGTCATCATAGGCCGGCACGCGCAGGACCTACGTAGGTTTTCAATACGCTCCCGCCATACGCCGTAATGTGACAGGGCCTTACAGTGCTAATTATATGGGGAGAAATCCGTGTTTTCGCCGTTGCCGCCAAGGTCTCAGTCTGATTTCCGCCATATTTGTCGGAGACCACTTTCATCCCTGAAAAAAACAGCACATTTCAAGGTCCTGCATCATGTATTCACTGTGTGACCAATCTGTGGCCGGAACCTGGGGACCTTTAGTTATGACGAGGGAACCAGCAGTGATCTTGCCAACTCTGAAATCGTGTATGTATTCCACGCTTTGCCTCGAAAATGGACAATTTGAGAAGAGAACCGTTTTCGAGTGTGAAACGACATGACATTGAGTTGTTTTCCTTTCAGATTCACATCCAGTTTTTATTTTATTTGTTTAATTAAACTTTTTTTTAAACCACGAATGAGGCCTTCGCTCAAGGGCTGCTCCACATTAATAACACATGAGGCACGAGCTTGCGGAGATAAAAGAAGTGAGGTCAACTTTGAAGCTGAATAAGCTAATAAAACATGCGCAGTTTGCATAATCTTGAAAAGGCCCTGAATTCTAACGTTTTGGTTGGTTTTTTTTTTTAAATCCTTTTTTCTTGAAAAGGAATAAGACAATGTTTCTTTAAAAAAATAATATGCATTTCTTTTTTTATTTAAATTTAAAGTGAGCGAACCAAATTTAGGATGTCAGGTTGTTTTTTGTTTTTGTTTATATCAAAGTTAAGGTACAACTCTGCTTGGTCTGTTTGGTCGCTTGTGAAGCTATACCAAAAAGGATGGGATTGAACCATCTACTAGGATGACATGCTGCCGTCGGGTCAACATGAGTTGTCAACTCACAATTTAGGTTGGACTTGTGACATTGGGCCGATGACTGTTTCTGATAGCTGATGCATAGTTTACAGCCAGCACACTGCCACCTTCATCTAAAATAGGCCGTGAACTTATTTACCAAGTTCATACATGAATTTACAATTTTAGCTTATCCTGTTCACTTAGTTTAGGATTTGTGGAGTAGTTGAGCCGTTCTCAAAAGGTGATAACTCTTCTTTTTTGTTGTCCATTGTAACAATGGACACAAAACAGCACAGAAACAGTTACACTGAAAACACAAGGACATTTGCTTCAAATCTATATGTATTCTATTGGGATTATGAAACACCATGTAAAAAAACAAATCAGTTTATCCTGATCAAATGCATAAGCAGATAGTATGTTGATCGTTACAATGGACAAAGTTTTGTCCCATATTGCTTAGCACCTTTTGAGACAGTCTCAGTTATATATATATATTTTATATATAGCCCAGGTTAATTTAGTTTCTTTATGGTTCTTTAGCAGCCCTATCACAAAGACCATGTTGTGGGTGTAGCTAGTCAAAGTCGCGAAATGTCCTTGGTTTTCCTCAGCTGAGATTTGAACCCAACAACATCCTGCATAGAAACCGAGTGACTTATCAGTTCGGCCATCCCGTGCGTACAGAACCGACTTGCATGAAACTGAATTGCATTGCAGACACCGGATAGATAGTTTGCATCAGATTTAAACTAACCAGGCCGACTTGGGCAGGTTTTGTTTTTATGCGAGTCGGATGAGTAAATCGGACCAATTAAAGCCATTTCCATATAATAATAATAATAATAATAAAATAAAATATTTATTTCCACATGATCATTGTACATACAAGTTGATATTTATATCAGTAATTCAACACACGGAGACAAACTGCTATAATATGGCCTTTAATGAGATCAGCAGAGTAAAATCAGTGAGGTGTCGCACATCGACATCAAGGGCAAGCTAGTGGGCTAGAGTAAGTCCGGCCGTAGAAGTTAATGTAGGTAAGTCTAGTTAAGAGAAGGCGAGAGTAAGTCTAGCCGAACGGTAAGCGTTTAAGGATAGCTAAGTGTATAATGTGAGAGTCTATGTTGTCTATGAGGTTATCTAATGTTGTAGTCTAGAGTCTCTGGTTTGTTCGATTAGGGGTCTTATCCAGGCACTCAACCAAATAAGGTGGAGAGTGCCTGCGGAGCCGTGGTGAAGGCCGCCTTGGGGACGTACTGGTGGACGGCCGTGGACCTCCAATTGCCAACGTCGCACACGTCGGTGATCCGGACACCGGCTGTGGCGCATGCCTGGGCGGCGCCCCGACGGAGGCTGTGCAGGGTGACGTAGTTGGTGATGCGTCGACCCCGCGCGGCGAGGGCCAGTCGCAGCGCCCGTGTCAAGGTACGAGCGTGCAGGGGGAAGCCACCGGGTATCAAGAACGCTGGGCTGTCGGGATCGATGTCAGTGCTCTTCCGGTAGCGTCGCCATACCCGCAAAGGGCAGCAGCGGGAGCCGGGGATGCGGGGCAGTGTGACGGAGTAGGCGTCGGTGGCATTTTTGGTGGTCTTGGTGGTCTGCACTCGAACTATGAGCGTGTCTCCTGCGTCCTTGAGGTCCTTCCCCGTGAGCGTATGGCGTGGGCCATTTCCCGACCCGGTGACGAGCAAGTTACTCTGACGCAGCAGCATAAAGTAGCCAATCAACAGGGGGGCCACCAGTACTAGTGCTCCGGGCCCCGCCCCCCTTAGGTGGTCGACGACGTCCTTCAGGTCTTGGACAGTGAGGGGCGGAGCTTGGTAGGGCACGTGGACGGAAGCCCGGGTGACGCCTCGTTTGATTATCGCGGCCGGGTATGCGTCAAATGCCTGAGTGTCACCGGCCATGAGGGCCAGCCAGGTGCGGGCACCGCTAATGTAGTTATGTACTGCTCCGGGCGAGCGTAGTCTCCGTGCCAGGTGTGTCACGTAGGCGAGGACATCGTAGGTGGTTGGTTTCAGCGTGGAGGTCGCGCGTGTGCGCAGGTATCTCAGGTAGGTCGTGACCTGGACGGACTTGTTCCTCCATGTTCCTTCCGCGAGTCCCGCCCTCAGGAGGGCCATGATGTCGTTGTGGCACTCGTCCGGCCTACCTGGGAAGAGAGAGGCAAATTTAATCGAGCTTCCCAGGCCGTGGGGTGAGGTCGAGGTGTCTGAGGTCGTGGATTGTCCGGACTCTGTTTAGTCCGAGTCGCCGGCATTCGACGTCTGCCTTGGCCGCCGCCGCCGTGTCGAACGGTCTTCTGCTCAGTGCGTCGGCCAAGACTAAGTCTTTTCCGGGCTTGTGTGCAACCTCGACGGTGCAGGACCTCACGGCCGCGAAGCGCCAAATCTCTCTGGCGCAGGCGCAGAGGGTGGGGTCCCTACCCGCTCCGGTGTCGAGCACCATCTGGGATGCCTGATTGTCTGTGTTGATTCTTATGACGTAGTTGTGCGCGTCGGGTGGGGCGAGGGCGTGGAGGGCCACGACCAGGTTCACCGCCTCCAGAGAGTTGATGTGCAGTCCCAGGGCGAGGTATGCCGGTGCGTAAGCCTCGGCGATGAAGCTGGTCTGCGAGTAAGCGCCTCCCCCGAGGAGCGACGAGTCGCATTCGATTAGCCACTCGGTCTTCTCAGGAGGTCGGAGGAGGACTAGGCCATTGGTGGTGGGCGCGTATGAGACAAACCAGGAGACATCGGAGATGAGCTCCGGCGTGACCCGGTGCTTGCCTTTGTAGGGGGCCGCACGGAGTGCTGCTAGGATTCTGTTGGTCACCGGATATGTCTTGTTTTTATTTTGATACATTCGGTGAAAGCAGCATTATTATATATGTGCATATCATTTCCATTCAGTTAGCATACTGCAAATACTTAAACGTTTTTTCTATCTGTTGTGCAGTCATTACTTATAGATCCCCTACTGGGTTGGTAGTATAGGCTATAGGTTAAAGAATAGGGCTATCACATACCCAGATAGCACACAGCCGTCGGCCCGATGGCGACTGCGCCGTCGGCCCAATGGTGGAAACCGCTGTCGGGCCGACATTGTTTTGTCCAAGCTCCCACCGCCGGCGGCAGCCGCTGGCAGGAGGTTGGACAAAACAACATAATATATTTATTCAAAATTAATAGAAAACCTTATAAATTTAATATAATCTTTTTGGTAAACATGTTTCCTATATGTGTACCAAGCGATTTGTTTCTACGTGGTGTGGTTTGAGAGATATTTCACTTTTTGTGTATGGGTTATGGTTAGGGTTAGGGTTAGGGTTAGTGAAAGTGGTTAGGGAAAAGTGAAATATCTCTAAAACCACACAACCTATTAACAAATCGCTTGGTACACATATAGAAAACATCTTTACCAAAAAGATTATATTAAATTTATAAGGTTTCCTATTACTTTTGAATAAATATATTGTGCCGGGCCTACGGCGTTTGCCGGAAAAAGCCAAGATGGCGGTGCTTCGTCAACTTTCCGTACCGGATAATTCAAATCGTATTAACACGAATAATTCCATTAATACGTCGTAATAAATGACAAAACTTTTACAAAATAATCTAAACATATTAATAAACAAACCTGTTAAATAATTCCTTAAAATTCCTGCGACTTCTGGAGTTATTTGTAGAAAAATATCGCTGCTCAATGATCGCACGTGCTCCGCTGGCGACTCGAGCCAGAAACCAAATTAATAGAACTGCGCATGCGCGGCCCACCACTGTCGGCTCGACGGTGGCCCACATGTGGAAAATGAATGGAAACCAGCGGCGGCCCACTACCATCGGCCCGACGGTGACTCGACAGTGGCCCAAATGTGCAAACTGAGTGAAAACCAGCGGCGGCCCACCACCGTTGGTCCGATGGTGGCTCGACGGTGGCCCAAATGTGCAAAAGATTGAAACCCAGCGGCGGAATACCACCGTCGGCTCGATGGTGGCCCAAATGTACAAAAAGATTGAAACCCAGCAGCGGACCACCACCGTCGGCCCGATGGTGGCAAATATGTGCCGACAGTGCGACCAATAGCCAACGTCGGCCCGACGGCTGTGTGCTATCTGGGTAGTGACACACGTTTTGGTGAAAATTCAATGCTACATTATTTGCTAGGGACTGCCTTGTTCTACAGTCCGACACTTCAGGACAGTTTCCTGAACACGTCTGATACACTACCCAATGTAAATAGTGTACCATTAGGCTACTGGGTTATGGATTTTGTTCGCACCGATCACCAATCTGAAAAAGCTAAATACAGTACATACTTATTTTTCATAGGCTCCTACTTTTGAAGATGCAGAATTGATGAAATCAGGTAAATTAATGGACTTTAACATTTGATTGGAGTGAATCCAGCGGTTCTCTTTCAGTTCAATATAGCTGTATCAGTCTATGCAAATTTAGATAAACACTACTGCCCCCTTACCAAAGTAGTATCTTCTTGAATTTAAAGCGGCATAGTTTGATGAAAGCATCAATATTTCGAAACAAACAATTATCTAGATTTGATTCGATATACCCATCTTACATACTGGCACACTATTAATCTTTTTTTTTCTTTTACTTTTTTTCTCTTGATGATTTATACTGCCCATAATGGATAAGTCTGAATAGACTTGTTTTCACCATTAGACAGTTTGTCGATAGAAAGCCCGAGCCTAAACTTTTACCGACCCAAGGGATTTTTAACCTCCCACACCACATAGACATGGTATGAGAGCAACCGGCCTTTGATGACGCTGTAAGTTATACACAGCGGTGGAAATCCAAATTGGCAGAGGTGGGGGAGGCACGGGGAATCAAACCACCAACCTTCAGATTAGGCATCCGACCTAGACAAAAGTCAGACACTCTAACCACTCTGCCACAGAGAACACTTGTTACACTTGAATATTTGTTACTGTGAAGAATGAAACAATACATCAACATCATATAACCTGTTACTGTTGAAGTCTATGGTGTTAGAATATTGCTGTTCACACCAACATGAATACTTTCACTTCAAATATCTCCACAGCTAGCTATTTTAAAATAGAAGTTACTTCAAACTAAGGTAAGGAGGATTATAACAATCAACCTAATATATACATCTAAAAACAACAACAACCCATTAAAAAAACACCCCATAAAAACCAATACACATCGTCTTATGGAACTTTCAACTAGATAAAAGAATCACCCCATACAAACAGTAGGGGTAAATGCCAACGTAGTATGAATATATGGGCTAAAAAAGTATTAGTATGGAATGGGAAGTTGAAACTTTGGTTCCAGTATCAAATGGCTACTCATATCGGCACAGAGTTGGTGAAATGAGAGAGAATGAAACAGATGGCGACCATAGAATGCCATCGATTTCACTTTTGATGTCCATTAAACTACATGTCTTTTTGTATTTTTCAAGGCAAAAGTAGTGAGTGTACATTGAGATAGATGTGAAGAATATATTTTGCTTCTTAAATTAAGAATGTATCTGCTCATTTCATTTACCCAGCATTGGGTTGGTTTCACCAGCTTTTATATAGGGTTGTTCTTTTCCCCATCTCAGGCTACTGCAGTATGGGGTGAATCTTTTATCTAACTTTAGAGTTGCATAATCCGATGCTTTTGAGTTTCTGCTATTTTCTGAGATAAATATATTATAATAATCATTATAATCCACTGTACTTTAGTTTGAAGTAACTTTAATTTTAAATGGCTAAGTTTGGAGATATTTGACGTCAAAACATGCCAACATAATTTTGGCAAGCAGCCAAAACTCTGACACCATAGACGTCAGTAGTAACGGGTTCTATCAATTGACTTATTATGCCCTTTTATGCAGCAACAAATGCTTAATAAGTGCACCAGTGTCTAAGTTGAATATGTCGAATTAAATCTAGATAAGTGTTTTGGTTTTGAAAATTTGATGTTTTCATCGGACTATGCAGCTTTAAGCATAATCGTAGTTTACCCCTACTGGAGATGGATCTGTTATCTAGGCATCACATTTATATAAATAGAGCCTACACTTTCGCTGTTAGGTGAATACCACACCGCCTAATCTCCTAATGGCGTTCCTTTCTACCACAGGGCGTGTTTCAGTACCTCTCAGTTTTGTTTTATAGATATCACATTTGTGGATGAAAATGGGGGAAATATTGGATTTTTAAAAGCTCTCATTCTAAAGGTAGCTTACGTATTTGACTATAGTACAGGTACAGAATATACATAGTATTTATAGCTGCGTGAAGAGGAAAAGAATCTTCTGTTTTGGAGCTTTTCTGATTTCAGAATTTCGAATAAGTGATCATGAACTTGTATATAATTTGTTGGCGTGCAATTCTTAGTCCCAGCAATTCTTACAAGGCTACTACTAAAAGTAAAATAGCAAATATGCGAGGTTAGGCGGTTTCTTGGTAGGACTACAGTGGGCCGTACCTCGAAACTGTTCGAATCTCGTTTATCTGGTATTGGGAACCCAGTGAGCCTAGATGACCTCATTAACTTGTACAATGCCTACGGTGCACAGAGCAGGCTTTCACTGGGCGTAGTGACCGAGTCGGTAGAGCGCAGACCTCGTGTGTGGAGATCGAGAGTTCGGTTCCCGGTCGAATCAAACCAATGACTTATAAAATTAATACTTTTCGCTTCCTAACCAGGCGTTCAGCATTAATAGGATAGGGCAAGGACTGGTTAGCTCTGTGTCAGGATAATGTGACTGAGTGGTATATCAGGTCATGGTGCCAGCGGCCTGATTTCCCACTGGGGCAGAATTAGGAGTCTGACCTAGAAAAAGGTCAGACACTCTAACCACTCTACCACAGAGAAGGCCACTTACATAATGGTTATATATATATATATATCCTCGTTTATGGGGCGGAACACGGTGCTCCCCTCTTGCAGTACGCAAGATAGTCTAAATGCAGTTGGTTCATTTACTATGTCTGTGCCAGGTGCAGTCGGCAGTGTTCGCCGAGCCGCCGCCGCACGCACCTCCGAGCGGCCGTTGGCTGACCATACCGGATTGGAGAACCGGACAGAAACCGGACACTGTCCGGTGAAATACAGCAATGCACGTTTTATATACGGTTGGCATTCGACATGTCTGTTATCTGTCTGGTGGTGTCCGGTACAAGTTTTGAACATGCACAAAACTTGTACCAGACTGACGTGTATGGTTGGTGTCCGGTTTAAGTCTGTTTAGTCCGTTTTGTCCGGTTCATGTCCATTACCCATCCGATACTTCTCCGGTTTGCTTCCTAAATAGGCCTTTGACGGTGTTGGGGGGAATTCGGTCTGTCAGTTTTTTCAGTGTGTCCGTGAACAGTCCGATATGTGTGCGTTTGGTGTTCGGTCCATCCGTTTGACATTCGGTTGCCGTCCGGTTCTTGTCCGTTGGCTATTCGTTAATGTATGTTCCTTGTCCATTTAGCATCCGTTTCGTCTGGCAGCCGTTGCAACAGTTCAACACATTTTGATACCGAACACCACTGGACTAGACAATTCTTTGTCCGGTGGTGTCCGGTACTCAGTCCGGTAAGGTGTGACTGGGGTTTTACTGTTAGAAAAATGTTAGAAATATATATAGATATGCTGCCTATTCATTCCATGGTTGAAACTACGCATACGGTAACACATGACCACCACATGCATAATACTAGATATGTGCTTCTTCTTATGCATTAGGGCCTAAAGGAATGTCTAGTTTCTAGATGTACAAATCGTGACATAGTGATAAATGTGAATAAGTAAAATTATGTCTGTCATGTTCCTGCCCCGTTAATGATCTTGGGTTGCTTACCAATCCTGTTCATGACTATCATCAGACAGGCTCAGACAACAGCAAACTTATATAGTAATTGCTGGTAATTTATATTTGTTAGAGAAACCCACAGAAACAGACACACTGGTGATTTGTCACTGAAATACAACTCGGCGCGATTCACGACGGTTTTTAACATTTTTAATTCTTTAAAAAAATAAAATTATTGAATATTCAATGGCATGCCAAATATCGCCAATGCCAGATATGTACACTGTTGATAAGCGCCTCACGTGGAACACGCCTAGCGGGCATTCGTGTAACTAGAGAGCACTGTTCTATATTCTATTGCATCACCGGAGGCATCAAAAGACCAAAGTCCTTGTTTTCCGACATACCACAGTGTCAGGGGGCGGTGGCCGATGGAGCAGTGACCGTCATTTGCATATATATATATATATATATATTTATATATATATATATATATCTATATCTATATCTATATCTGTACACATACATACATACATACAATGCATACTTTGTATTCCACCTAGCACTGACATAGTCCATGTGGGCCTACTCATCAATATTAATCACAGAAGATGTGCAACGGACGCACTGTATAGAAAAACACTCTCCAAATGGTCATGTTTGACATAATCTAAGCGTTGTTAATGGATGAGGCCGAGCTGGCCTCATTACTTGTCAGTGGGTGTAGGTTGATTATATCAGGGAACGTTCTCTGTGGCGGAGTGGTTAAAGTGTCTGACTTTTTTCTAGGTCAGACTCCTAATCTGAGGGTTGGCGGTTCGATTCCCCATGCCCCCAGCTCTGCCAATTTGGATTTCCACCGCTGTGTATAACTTACAGCGTCATCAAAGGCCGGTTGCTCTCATCCCATGTCTATGTTGTGTGGGAGGTTAAAAAATCCCTTGGGTCGGTAAAAGTGTAGGCTCGGGCTTTCTATCGACCAGCAGTGGAATGAGGAAGACCGGTTGTCTATGACTGAAATTTCCCGTACTTAAACAACTAATGGACCAAAGAAAAACCATATGTAGTCGAATTGTTGGTGAACCTGCATGATCATTTGTAATTGCAAGCATCAAACCAACCCATAGACGTGAAGCATTTTTAGGGCTAGCACTAGTTACAGTTTTCGGGGAATGAGACAATATATGAGATACCATGACAATAGATGAAATACATTGACCGTACCAGCCAAGGATATTTTCACGGTAATCATAGTTAGGATGATTGCATAAAAAAAGAACACCTAGAGGACCAATGGTTAGGACACTCATCCTGGAATGGCCGTTTGTTTGGGTGTTATGGCCTAGCAAGAGCCGAGGTCATGTCCGGGCGGGTATCGACTTTGTGGCAGTGCACACGTGTGACTACTTTATAGTGCTGTGCCAGCTACCAGCACCGTGACACAATATTCCACTCAGTTACATTATCTTGATACTAAGCAATCCACAGTCCTTACCCTATCCTAGTAATGTCGAGTGCTAGGCTAGGTAGCAACAAGTATCAATACTATAAGCTATTGGTTTTACTCGGTCTGGGTTCGAACCCACGACCTTCTGTGCGAGAAGCCATCCAGCGTTCTTACCAATTCGACCATCCGACCCAATCTCTCCAGAGATGTGGGTTTGATATGTCTGTAACACACCCATGCCACGACTTTAAACCGACTAAAATATGTCATGGCGGGTGCTGCAACACATCAAGCTTGGTGTATGGGAGCACCTTTGGAGCACTTAGGCTTATTGATGCAATCAACATATCCACGTGAGTGCAGTATGCGGTATGTAAACGCGAACGACATTGGTCCCCCTGGAACACTTACGATTACAAATATTCAGGTAGTTCCCCTATAAACATTACTTAAGGTACTGGAATCTTACCTTAAATTTACATAGTCCGATGAAATATCAAATTTTCAAAACCAAAGCAATTATCTAAATGTGATTCTACATATCTAACTTAGATACTGGTGCACTTATTAAACATTTGTCATCACACAGGTGACACGAGGCAATTGAATAGAACCTGTTACTGCAGAAGCCTATGTGGTCAGAGTTTTGACATGCTTGCCAAAATTTATTTTGCATGGTTCCACTTCAAATATCTCAAAAGTTAGCCACTTAAAATAAAAGTGACTTCAAGCTAAAGTAAGGTACATAATAGCGATCAACCTAATGTATTTATCTCAGAAAATTTCAGAAACTCGAAGCCATTGGACTATGCAACTTTATAACTAAGTATGCACCAAAGTCATGGTTGTAACTTGTAACATTAGTTTCGTCATTTGTTGTAATCACAGAGACGCCATGCCCTGTGATGGGGATCGAACTCACCCTTTCATGTATCGTTCCAGAGTAAAAAGTTACCATTTGATCATCTTGTTTCCCTATCTCGCCATGAATATTGCCTATGCTGCCGACACGGCGTAAAGAAACCACCAATCAATAAAAAAACAAAACAACTGTATTCATGCCGCGGCCATGTTGAAACCATACCGAGGCCAGCTACGCATCTGTTAGGCGCCGGTGTGGCGGTTTCAGCGCCCGGTCAGTTTCAGCGGCCTATCGTGGCTTCTGCGCATGCGCGGATTTACACATGTTGCGGCGAGCACTGCTATTTGTTTTGTTTACACTCGGCGATTCGACGCTGATCTAGCTGCTACGTTAATATCGCTTGGAATTTAAGGTTAATTTAATTAAATTTCATTATTTGAGTATGTAATTCTGTTAAATATGATCGCATTCAATAGATTTCGGCCTAATCGGTCCCTAACACTGCCGGGCACCAGCTGAGCTTGTAGCCGGCGAGGCCACGGGTGTTTAGACCACGGCAGGGCGCTGAAACTGACCGGGCGCTGAAACCGCCACACCGGTCTGCATTTGTGTACAGATGGCTCTTGGTGGAGTGATATTAATCAATCCACTGATGTTTATTGGTGGTGTAATATTAACCCACTGATGATGTGAATAGCACATACCCTTGCGTGGTGATTTTCATATTCTTTAACTACAATATTGACTTCAAGTCTGCAAAGCTATGGTGGTATTATGCACCATGCAGCACTGTCAGCGTAATTATCGGCATAACACTGTTAAGCAAATAGTCTTAGTAATTACAAATTAAAAAGAGCTTTAAAAGGGTTATATTTTTTGTTAAAGTAATTATTTTTAAAGTTATGCAATTTTGAATATAAGAAAAGATCGGCAGCCAGGATGAGCGACTTTGTTGACGTCGCCGACTGTTCATTCTCAGAATGCATCTGATTATCACACAATCTTCATGAAAATTGGCCAATGGATAGAAAACAGAATTGTGAAAATGAATATCCTCAAATTTTACTCCTTTACTTCTGTCATCGATCGTATACATCGGCACACAACGGTGTCTTGCATCCATGTTCACTGTTTCATAACGCCCGATGCGTACTTAGCCTCATTCTGATGTCTAATTAGGTCACCCGTGAATAGCGTCAATTGTCATTCACATAGCCATACTTACCTGAGTTTTGCGGCGCCTTACCCGGGGAGGTGGGTGCGACACACTGCAGGTGTGTCACACATATTCACTACACACTTCCCAAGGCTGTTCGGTCATGGCATATGCGACCGGCGACCCATTGTTGTGAGCCCACCCGGATGGAAATGGCCATATTTTTGGTTAAAGTTGCATAGTCCGATGGTTTTGAGTTTCTGTCATTTATTCTGAGATAACTATATTAAATTGATTGTTATAATCTGCCTTGCCTTTTGTTTGAAGTGACATATTTTAAATGACTAACCTTTGACATATTTGAGGTGTAACCATGTCAAATTAGTTTTGGTAAGCATGCCAAAACTTAGATAAAGGATTCACCCGGTACTCGCAGTACACGGGTGAATACTAACCCTATATCAAAACGGTCGAAAAATCGGGTTAATGAATTGAGAGCCTAATTTCACAATCTAAGAAGCACCAATTATTCTTTACATATGTCTTATTGATAGCCCGCTACCTTTGAGTTGAAAAATATAATATAATATCTAGTTTAATAAGATTTAAAAGTGAAATCGACGGCGTTCTGTGGCCGCCATCTTGTCTTTTTGCATTCTCTCCCATTTCACCAAGTCTCTGCCGATATAAGTAACCATTTGACACTGGAGGCAGGCATTCTACTTGCTGTTCCATACTAAAAGCTATTTTCGCGCGTATTTACAGTACGTTGTCGTTCACCCGTGTACTACAAGTACGGGTGAATCTTTTATCTAGCCAAAACTCTGACACCATTGGCTTATGCAGTGACAGATTGATTAAATTGGCTCAGTATTGCACTGGTATCGAAGTCAGATATGTAGACTCAAATCTAGATAACTGTTTTGGTTTTCAAAAAGGTGATGCTTCATCGGACAATGCAGCTTTAAATGCAATCATGTTTCTCTAGCTGGTGAACATGTTATGAAATAAAAATTGACACGCCAACAATAACTGAAAAAAGTAAAAAGCTAGAAATAATATAATCATGTGTGCATGTAATTATTTAAGAGGTCATCTAAAATTTCAGCATTTTCACGGTCATACAACGTGGGTGGTTGGGTAGGCGTAATGTACAACTTTGTTAATTTAATAAAATATTGATATAACATAAACCACTGTGGCATTCTGTGATACAATGCTTAGGTGTGCTGCATTGTGGGACAAGGATGGGTCTGAAAAAGTAGTTTTCTTTATACGGCTGTGAAAACGTTGAACAACTTTGGATGGCTCTCAAGTTAAAGCATGCTACTTAAAACATGATTAACAAACGGATTAAATAATATTTTTCATGACAAAACCAACTGCCTTAGAGGATAATGATTAACGGATGCAAATCATCACATGACATCGTGAAGTACCGTTTAAGTTTACCGTTTACATCGCCTAAAGAAACTATCATTGCGGTTAAAACTGGTTTCAGTCATGAGTAGCAAGGTTCAAGGTTATGGCCGGCAAGTAGACTACACACACACGCACACACAGACGCACACACACACACACGCTCACTTTGCCAGACACCCTCCCATTCTGCCCCATTTCCCCCAATTAGGCACCTCTTTGGTATGTTTTGTGTATGCATAGCCGCCGCTAGAAATTTTTGTTTGGGATGCCAGATTTGTTTGTGGGGGTAGATATGTTCTTGGAACAGATGACGGGATGGCCGAATGAGCGTCCGTCTCCCGTGCTGGTAGGTCGTGGGTTCGAGTCCCGGTCGAGTCAAACCAATGACTTTAAAATTGATACTTGTCACTTCCTAGCCAGGCGCTCGGCATTATTAGGATAGGGCAAGGACTGGTGTGCTCAGTGTCAGGATAATGTGACTGATTGGGATACCAGGTCATGGTGCCGGCGGCCTGGTTTCCCAGTGGGACAGCACTATAAAAGTCGCCATGAGTGCGCACTGTCACAAGTCGGTACCCGTCCTGATATGACCTTAGATGTTGCTAAGACGTAAAACAACAAACAAACAAACAAACTGGGACAGATGAATGCCAAAGGTGCGAAACACTTGGGGTGGGGGGGGGGGGGTCTGTGGGTATCCCCCCACCCCCATCCCCAACTGGGATATTTTAAAATCTAGAAACTCTGAAATGCCATTTCTAGCCATTTCAAGGAGGGTACAAACTGTTTTTCTGTTGTTGGTAGGGGAGGGGGGGGGGTGTCTATCCATGTCTCCACCGCTAGCTGCGGCCCTGGTCTATGTACTCGCTCTAATGCAAACAGCATTGGGGTTCGTTCCCCAGTCGAATGGCACACACACGTTACGATGCACCTTAATTTCTAATGTATTGGAACATAAACATAGGCAGTAAGATATAAAAGTCACGACAGATTGCATGTCATTTGTAATATATGCGTAATAGACATCCAGGCACGAGCAGAGAACAAAGGAATATGTAAATGAGATGACGTCAGAGACATAGGGTGCCGGCGGTTCAGGTCCCTGGACGGTGAATAAAGCATTCAGTATCCAGAAGTCAAAGTGTTCAGACGTCATACTTTCACATGGTGCGAGATAAGGACAATACCGCCTGGAAATACACTGCTGGGCCTCAGACCGCCAGGTCAGCTCATCCTCTGCAACAACGCATGGTCAAACTGGAAAACATGGATCTAGATATGAGCAGAATAAAGAAACGAAACAACAAAAACAGTAACACACACAAAGACACACAGACGCGGACTAAATCAACCATATTAAATATGTCAGTAACGAATGCCCAATAAGTTATTGAAGTGACTTTCAAGTTGGCTGCGCAGTCTGTTTCTCTCCCTCCCCCCCCCCCCCCCCCCCCACCCCGCCCACAGCGTGATTGCCGTGCGTGCAAGTGTGTGCCGACAGACACGGTTTGAGATAGCGGTACGGGGCGGATTGAGTGCGGCGACACCTTTTGTTCACGTGACCTGCCACACCTGAGCGGGCCCGCACTGTGACGCCATCTAGCGGACAATGGACGCGCTGACTGACCCTGATGGCAATGCGTGGTTTTAACTGGGCCGATTCACCCTAGTCTTAAACATGAAGCAAAACAACAAAAGCTAGCTAGCTCAGCTAATGATTCTAGAATATTTATATTTGTCTTTTTATTGTGGGTGATTTTGTTTTGCGATACTACTAAGATTGATTGGGTGGTTATTGATGGTTTAATCCGGTGTCGGTACCAAACGCCATATTCATGACGGCAATTTTACCGAGCTAAACAAATAATTGAGTTTAATAATATATTTGAAAAAATCTCATAGTTTTATCAATGAAACAAAATAGTATCATTAATTTTCGCGAATATCTGACATAATTGATTGATCTTGTGATTCCTCTTCTATATGTGATATGCGCAGTATGATAATTACAAGTCTAAAAGAGGTTCTACTTTTGAGAATGCTCTCCTACTTTTGTTGTTGCTTATCCTAGGTTTGTTGTTGCTAAGTTTGCATCCTGTGAATTTTAATTGTTGTTCAATAAACACTGTCCTGGGATAATGGTTTGATTTTCTTGATTTCAGGAAAGACGTTTCCTCAATCTGGCCAGACAGTCTCTGTACACTATGATGGTAGGGTAACGCATTTCACCATGTTCTATGTGTGGCTAGTTATGTTTTAATTATTTTATATTTGCACATCCAAAATATACCATTTCTTCAAAAAGACATTACCCAACCTTGTATTATTGGTGACACGGTGCGCTTCCAAGAGACTCAGGTATTGACCGATCACACACTTGCAAGGCTGCAAATGTCAATTGCATATAATCTCGCTTTTCGAATGCAATTGACGTCAGTGCTGATAGATCTGTGATTGCACTACATGCCTAGTGAACCATTTGAGGTGCACAGCTGTAATTACTGGCAAACTTTCTCCGCACAGTGCTGAGAGATCTGCAATTGCACTAATTTTCGTCATCCATATGGGGAATCTTTCCTTGTATATATATATACATATATTTGTTCGGAATTACCACTTATGCATCCAGTCAAACAATTGCATTGCTAGGGCTTTCGTAGGATCAGTTATGCAATTAACCCATTAAAATCAAGATAGCACCACTGAGATTGGTCAACTACTAAAATCCAAAAAAGAAAATCCAAAAGAAAAATCTAAACAGCAACCATACCCCGAAACCCTAATATTTCTTGTTATAATGTCTGTAGTTTACAGTACCCACATGTAGACCCTCTTATTGTAAATTCTTTATGATGCCTTTATGATGTATGAAGAGTTGAATGCAGTATTCGGAAAATACCACATCTATTGCACTGGTCTCTGACAGAAATGGTCCATTGCGCTACTCATGGGCGGTTTGAAGTCAGAAGGCTCTATAAGAATAACCAAAGACAATGTACGATAAGATGCACTATTCAGCGCTTTCCCATGAACTACAGCAAACGAGGTGACTGGACAGGTCCCCTAGCCCAGCCTGACTGTTGTACCATTGAAACAAGGGGACAGGTTCCCTAGCCCACCTTTACTGCTGTACCATCAAACACAGTGTACAACAATTATAGTGTATTATCTCTTAATATTAAGAATGAAAACAATATTATAGAATAGTAAAGTTCAAACATACTTTAATCTGTGCCATGAATAAATAAAATTTGTGATTATGTCTGAGTAATAAAACTAATACTACACCTAATCAATGACAATGCACCTTGCTTGCCATTGGGTGGCAGCACTGCATGATTATTTCAGAATTTCCTATATGAAAGCTCTAAGTGGCACATCTTATCATACATTGTCTGTGGTTATTAACACAGCAATATTTATTCAGCCTCGTGTGGGACAGTACTTGGACCGATCACGCATTCCACATTCTGTATAATGTATGCAATATAAACATATAAGGGAAAACAGCTTATCGCCACTAGACAGAAGCCCATACAGCTTTCTGCCTTTCTGCCTTGCCTTTCAGACATATTTACATGGTGCAATGATAACAAATTAACAGTAAACCTGAACAAAACATTCTACACAATATTTAAAAGCAGAAGTACAACCATTCCTGATTACCTAAACAACATAAAGATAAACAATAACACAATAAAGAGAGTCCCTTCTGTGAAATACCTAGGTATAATTCTAGATGAGAACCTCAACTGGGATGAACATATTGATGACTTAAATAATTCAATAATTAAAACGGCTAACTCATTTAAAATAATCAGACGACGGGTACATGAGGAAAATAAAAAATTACTATACTATGCATACGTTTACTCCAAAATCCAGTATGGTATAGAGGTGTATGGGAGAGCCAAATCATCAACCCTAAAAAAGATACAGACACAACAAAACAGAGCCTTGAAAATACTGTATAGCAAAGACTATCTCACCCCAACTAAATCACTTCATAAAGACCTGGACTTACTTATGGTAACTGACATTTATAAAATATACATTGCAAAATTTGTTTACAAGCAAAAGAATGGCCTCCTCCCTGAAATATTTGATAATCTGTTCAAAGAAAACAATCAGGTCCATTCCCATAACACACGACAGATAAATAACATACATCACAAACACACTAGAAACAAATATGGCAAAATAACAACTGAAAACCAAGGAACCAATATCTGGAACTCAATACCAGTAGAGATTAGAAACCTTCAAACTTTGAAAAACTTCTGTAAAAAACTAAAGATAAGCTATCTCAATGCATACTAAATCGATTACCAGTAAAGAATATATATAATACCCCTATTAACATACATGCAAAATAACTACTGATACTGCATGTAAGTACATGAATCCATGACACAATATCCATATAATATTCCTATCATTACTTTGTTTTTTACTAACTGTGAAGAGACGCATCAGTAGCTCATCATAATCATTAGTTAAAAATGTAGCTTAAGTTTAATAATTTGTTATTGTCATCACTTGTTCATTCACATCATGGAGACCAGCTAGATAAGCATCGCTTTTCTGGGATCCTTTCTGTCTGTAAGGAATTTGTATGCATTTATTGTATCACCTCAATTTATTGTAAACATACCTTGCAGAGAGTTAAAATAAAAGAATTGAATTGATTCCACATACTGTGCCTCAGGTAAAAAGTAACGCCACACTGGTAGACGTCTATGGCAGTTGGTGCATACATGACTATCTGCCTTGAGAAATAAGCCTAGTATTGAAAACAACTGGCTGAAATTTGAACATTCTTTAACATCCCCTCAAAAACACACACACACACACATGCACACGCACACATGCACACACACACACACACACACACACACACACACACACACACACACACACACACACACACACAACGGAACAAGTGGAGATGACTTGGCTTGTGAATTTATTTAATTCACAATTTGACATAGCAACACATGTAATCCATGGTGAACAAACCGCCAAAGACTCGTGAATCAATCAAACTAAAACGCGTAAACAGCTAAGAATAGACTAACTGTTAATATATGTCACTACAGACTGACGCACAATTTCTGAATTGTGCTTGATTCGGCGGTGGAAGCCCGAGACCACACCCTCACGTCACCAAGCGGGCCTGTTGGGAACTAGGCCGCCCCCCCCCCCCCCCCCCCCCCCCCCCCCCCCCCCCGTATGACCCGCATTCAGCGCACATCAATCCGACCGGGTTCAAGTTTACCACCCCCGTCCACCCTCTATTTTAACTGGTTTCCGGCTTCCTCTGTCCGAATCAACACTACATACGGCTAACCATAAACCGAGGACAAAGTAGTTATATATATATATGTGTTGTATAACGTATTATGCGAGTATAAAAATACGGAGGGAATTGTTTCCTTATTATATTATTATATTACTTGATACCATTGTTATTCTCCTTAAGACTCCTCACTTGACCGGTGACACCTCCTGCGCTCACCCCCACCCTCCACCTGGTGCCGACATTGTCAGTCGCACCGAAAGGGAATCGCGAATTTCCACGAAAACCGGATTTCACAAAAGGGAATCACGGAAAATGCTTGAAGTCAGGTTTCAACTGCCCTTATTGTGACTATCATCGCCTATGACAAACTTTCTATGCACGATCTGAAGTCATAAAAACGTGATTCGTATATATATATATATATATATATATATATATATATATATATATATATATATCCATCTCAAATTTAGGCTGAAGTTATAATGACTTTGATGGCTCTTGACTATCAATATTATTCCTGTAACTTCTACATTACAGTCATATTTTTCAATTGAGTACTATCACCACCACCTCAATTAATCATATAACAACCAAATGACATGAACACTTTTTTGTTCACTATTTGCAGGAAAGTTTGACGGTTCTGACACTTGCTGTTACTCAACTAGACGGAAAGGAAAACCTCTAAGATTTGTTGTCGGCGAAGGAGTAATAGTTAAAGGTAACACTTATTTTATTTGAAATCCCCCCCCCCCCCCCATGTAGTATCCATTTGCAAAAAAGGTAGGACACAGTTGCTATGGTAACTAACCTGCCAGTCACTAGTACTCGGATTTAAAAGGGATATATACGTTAGTTGTAATACATCAGGGAACATATTACTTCATATTGCATAGCTATTTGTACTTACTAGATATATACAAACACACACAGCTAACGTAAAGATGAGCATACAGCTAATTGAAGAATTTTAAATTAATATTCTGAATACACGTTTTATTATGCTGGGGAAGTTTCAGTTGGGTACAATCGGTTTTCCTCCTTCCGCTGCTCCTTACATGTTCATATCTTTGGTGATTTATAACATTTAGGGATTTCTCTCTATTTTTGGCGATTGTTACTTATTCTAAAAATATACATAATGTCCATAGATTATTCCTGACAGTAGTTTTCTATATATGCCCACCTCCCCATATATAGAGAGGTGGAGCACGGACGGACCAGTCGGGTTTGAAAGCCCATGTGAAGGACCACACCAGTTTAAAATCTCACAGATGTCCGACCACCCAACTACGGATAATCGCCATTCTCGTCAGCTGTTTTGATGAGGATTAATGTACTGGATATGCTATGCTGTGCTAGTAAATAAGTTTGATTTTTATTTTTGTCTATTTATTCCATAGGTCTCGAAGAAGGAGTTAAGCAGGTTAGTTTTACACATTAGCATTGACCAAAAACCTTGGCTATTGTGAAAGCACTTCATATTGCTAAAATCAAGTGCCATTACACAACACGTAATTTTGAATGTAAAGGGTCCTTATTGTTATATTATTGTCATTAGATGATTTCTATTATTAGTGTCATTACATTGTTGTGCTTTTGCTAGGATCAGTTCTGCAACTAAGCCACTTTTTAGAATCAGAGTAGCGCCACTGTGAGATTGGTTAATTCCAAAGAGCTAAACTTAAATTAATTAAAATAATCGTCACCGCCACCATCACCACCATCACTACCGTTGTCACCACCACCAGCACTACCGTCGTCACCGCCACGGCCATCACCACCACCATCATCACCATCATTATTCATAATCATTTGTACCTTTCCAGATGAGTGTTGGAGAGCGAGCGAAGATAGTGTGCACAGGAATATACACACATGGTAGCACATCTGGCAAGAAGAGCAAGCGGAGTGATGGAGACAAATATCCTTTTTTAGTATATACATAAAATATTAATGAGAAGCAGGGGATGAGAGAGACAGAGACAGACATTAAAAAAACTATTATTTTCACAAATCAGGCAGTTAGTTAGGAGAAATGAAGACACACTATTTATGGAAATATATCTTAACCCCCCCCCACACACATATATATATATATATATATATATATATATATATGTATATATAAATAAATAAATAAATAAATAAATAATAGAATTTGCTGTGCTATTTATTAGAAATACTGTGTTTTATTCATTCCATTTCGGAAATCACCAATCTGTATGTTCTTATCGTGTAGAAAACTAATTGTTTACTGGAAACATAACCAGAACTACATTGTCTAGTTACATTTGAATAAGATAAATAGTTACTAATCTCGTCCCTCCCCGCACCCTCCCCCCAATAACCCCCCCCCCCCCTCCCACTCCTAATACAGAAGATGAATTGCTTGGTCCTTAACTGTAGACGTTTACATCTGCGAACGGTCCCAAGACGCTAAAACTGGATGTCCTCCTTCTAAGCTGTGCCTGAAACAACCGGAAGTCGCTCTATGGCACCAAACTACTGCACAGCCGAAGGAGATGCGTACGCATACCGGAAGTAAACAGATACAACGCTTCTACCAAAGCATAGGCTGCCACCGTCGCCCCAACGTTGCTACTACCGTCGTCCAGTCGTTGCTATTACGTCCAATTGTTGGTACACACTGTCGTCCAATTGTTGCTACCACTGTCGTCCACTTGTTGCTACCACTGTTGTCCAATTGTTGCTACCACTGTCGTCCAATTGTTGCCGTGTTCACTGCTGTGCAATTTTCTCTCTGCTCAATGGTAGGGCATATATTATAATATTCGTTATATGTCTCTACACTCTGGCTATGTATAATTCAGATGGTTGTAAAGTAGCATGAACTTATTCACGAACAATAAGTTTGTTTGTACAGTAAGCGACTTAACGTCATTCACATCGGATTCACCCAACATCTGAAAGTTAATATTGAGCCAATTTATAAAAAGAAAAAGGTGGGGAACCCTTTAACAACACAAACAAACCACCCACCTAAAAGCTAAATGATGTTTGATATAGTTATTCAAATTATCCATATCAAGCACATATACTCACACATAAATAAATCACTTGGGTCAGTCTTCGAAAAGAAAAAAGAAATCCGTCAAATAGGGTCCTACGTAGCATATTTCATTTCCCCAAATATATTGAAGAAAAATTGTTTATATACACATTTCACATGCAGAAAACCATATTTACTATACCCACATAATTGTATAGTTGTGTAAATGTGTTCACAACTATTTTCATTATTGTTGCAAACTTCCACCAATTGCATATCAAACGTTAGACCTACCTCCCGAATGGACTTCAACGTGATAATTTAATAGAATATACTAAGATGCATCACAAGTTCAATATTTTCTCATAACCTGACAGCCAACGGATAGCTCCACCCTCCCACATTTGGGATTGACGCCCCGCTCTCACTGCCCACACCCACGCAAAGGAGAAATACCCCCCCCCCCCCACACACCCCCCACACACACACACAATATGCCCTTTAAACAACTCCATCTATCAACGTCAACTCTAGTGCTTTATAATGAAGAAAAACATATTAAACAAATTTGAAAAAAGATGACCACTAAAGGTTAACACAACCATGTGTCCTGTGGAGTGGCGTAAATTATTGTGATGCTCCGGTAACCTATTTATGTAGCCACACACTACATCTTTTCATTGTCACATAACAGTTGTTATCGGATGCAAATTAGAGGGAACATTAATTGGATTTTATCGTCATTATTGATAAACATTTATCGTCTTTGTCATGTTGTTGTTGAAGATTTATACTGCCTATCATGGATAAGCCTGAATAGGCTTGTTTTCACCATTAGACAGTTTTTCGATAGAAAGCCCGAGCATACACGCAAGGGATTTTTAACCTCCCACACCATATAGACATGGTATGAGAGCAACTGGCCTTTGATGACGCTGTAAGTTATACACAGCGGTGGAAATCCAAATTGGCAGAGATGGGGGCATGGGGAATCGAACCACCAACCTTCAGATTAGGAGTCTGACCTAGAAAAAAGTCAGACACTCTAACCACTCCGCCACAGAGAACACCACGAATTAACCCTGATGAGAAGTGATTTAAAGCTCATACTATGGAGTTCCAGTCTGCACAAGGTGTGCCATCCACTTTGTTGTAGACAGATATGTCTTGTTGAGGTTTGAGTCTTTTTCCCATGTGTGTAGCGCTTCTTGTAAGGCCTAAACTTATAGTCGCCGGGTATACCTCACCCAGGTACAAACGAATCCAGCATCAAAAGCTCTCCAAACATACCGTTGCTTAGTTTTTTCAGTTCATGCAACTGAACATGTGGGAGGAGAGTGTTGAGGTTTGTGATGTATGAATGATATCATAGGCGGGATTCCCTCATCACATGACCACACACAGGGGAAGCCATGGCAACCACCAAGATGGCAGCCACAGAAAGCTCTCAATTCAACTTTAAAGTCTATTAATCTACATGATTTAATCAATTATTCACACAAATAGTAGCTGGTTATGAGAAATAAACATTTGAACTTCATATTTAGCATTTTAGATTGCAAATTCTAACATTTTTCTCTATATGGTTGTCTAAAAGCCTTGTCAGTGCTGTTGGACTAACTACAACACAACAGGAGCACCCAATTTCAGCACTCTCCCCCAACGTATACAGTTACATAAACTGAAAACCTGCAAAGGTATGCTTGGAGAGCATTTGTCGGAGTGTGGTTTGTATCTCAGCAGCCTATACTGGTGTTGCAGTTTCCATGGTACGCCAGTTTTCGACGGACACATGCATTCAAATGCATTGTCAATGGCTGTGAGCAAATCTTCATACAGAAAAAGTCAAATATCTCTCAAATTACACCATCTAGAAATAAACTGCTTGGCACACATACAGAAAACATATTCAACAAACAGATTATATTAAATTTATAAGGTTAGGGTTCTTGATTTCTATTAATTTTGAATAAAACTAATGTTTTGCACTGCGCGTACCGTCAAACTCAAAGCATTGTCAATTGTCGTGAGCAATCTTCATACAGAAAATACAGAAAAAGTGAAATATCTCTAAAACCACACCACCTAGAAACAAATCGCTTGGTACACATATAGAAAACGTCTTTACCAAAAACATTATATTAAATTTATAAGGTTAGTGACGATGCGTACCACGGAAACTGGCGGACAGCGGAAACTGCAACACCTTTTCCGTTTAAAGTTAACTTGAACGACTTTTGATAATGGGAGATGGATGTGACAGCAGTAGCATTGTTCGACGCGACGTCGGCCTGTCTTCCTTGGTTACATCGGCTTGAGCTGGGTAGCAATGCTATGGGTGTATGTTACCACGTAACATACACAATAATATGTATTATAGGGAATCTCATATAAGGCTTCTTTTTTTTTAAGTTGGTGATTGGCCTTTTGAAATAAAAACCTGTATTCTCATTTCGAAATTTATTATATCATACAATTCTGGAAGTTTAAATTTGTGAACATATTGTGTGCTTACGAAAGCTAAATTACAGCTAGCCCGACGCATTTTTATCAGAAATATGGGGCAGGGGATTTTTCAGGCACGGGCACGGGCGGGGACGATCACCAATTAATATTTTTTTATTTGGCCTAATATCGAATTTCATGGCACCGTTTCTACGCGTACTACATTATATTCTTGTTTTATGCACGGATTGTTGCATAGCTTATAAATATGAATACACTATTTCTGTGATGCATGCACAGAGCATAATCCAGACTGGACTTGTGGGTCACAGAGTCTGTGGAGATTCAATTGAGGCTCTGTTAACACTGGCTTCATATTGAGCAACTGACAGTCTTTTTGGCACAAATGTGGAATTGTAGAGAAAACATACTTACCATTTTAAAATCATTTTTGATAATTATACCTGTACCCTATTGATTGATTGATTGATTGAAAAGCTCGATCGTCAGTGTAAAACAACACAGTGACACACTGTCGACCCACAACACGAGCGTCGTTGCCTACTCGCGGAAATCGTGTATTGGGCGAACTTGGGAGTCAAATATAGCTAATAATATGCGTCCAGCCTGTTTGAAGTACCAGTCATCCAACGTATTTATTCCTTAAAATTATGGGTAGTAACATCTACTCTATTTTCATGTAAACTAATATATTTATTAATAAGAAAGAAAAAAACTGTTCCTAATTTCAAAATAAAAATGAATGTGATATTACTCTAAAAAACCATCATTAATGCTATATCATCACACATGACACATGACTGCGCAATGGATTTTGTTATGCAAAAGAGAACAAAACAAGCATCTCAAATCCGTATCACCATTCAGCCATTTAAGAAATGTACTCATTGGAAGGATTCCAATGAAAAGTCACTAGTTCACGCATCCGTTTTTGTGTTAGGACCTTCCAACCTAATCGTGTATCTCCTATGACCGTTATCTATTAAAACAACCTGTATTTTAATGGCACAATTCCTCACTCTGTAAATGTGCCCCTCTCGAAATAACCTACAGCAGAGAGCGTGTATATACACGCTCTCTGCCTACAGTGACGTGACGTGACGTCAGAGCATTCGTAACGTGGAAACAGACCCGTTGCTAAGGACGCGGCGGCTCGTTCAGCAATCTCGCGCCGCCAGGATCCCAGGTATACAGACAACAAATAGATTGTCGACTTTACCGCCATGGCTGAAATATCAGTCTCTTACAATTCTGTCGTTTATCCCGGTCAACACAGGACAAGGAGTTTAATAAATTGAGTTCTAGTTTTTCATGTTCAGCATGCTTGCTCCCAACATTCTGTTGTTAAAAAAATTAATGAAATAAAATATGGCCAATTGCCACTGGCATGAAAACATCCAGAATTCTTGCCGTTGCTATTTCCCCGGTGATATTGATGATTTGCGTCAACCTATTAACACCACGTGACCAGTGCCTGGTCGGCCATCATGGTTGGATAGAAAGTACATTTATAACACTGCCGATGCGGTGGCGACGTTAATATCTCTTCAATTTTTGGTTTAATTTAACCATAAATTCTCATAAATAACATTATTTCAACACCCAAGTGAATATTCATGATTCTAAATAACAGAATTAGATCGTAGCAGTGAATAGATTTGTGCTTTTTGTTTTAATTACATACACTTGATAGAAGGAACTGCTTCTATCCAACCATGATGCAGGATGCCTACATCACACACAAATCCTCAAAACCTGAAACCTGGGCCGTGTTCAGGGTAGGCCTCCGAGGCGTTTTGGGGAAATCCCTGATGTCACACTGGTCTGAACGGCAAAAGCAGTTGGTCACCTCAAAAATGGCTGCCCCCTATGAAAAAGAAGCACTCTGATTGGCTTAAACCACTGAATCTGGCAGCCATTTTCGAGGTGCTTTTTGTATCCTATCTGAAAAGGGAGACATCTCGGAGATGCCTCGGAGACACGCCCTGAACGGAAATAAGCCAAAAAGCATTGCGGAGATGTCTCTGAGATGGACCCTGAATGCGGCCCTGGATGAGATTCCTGAATCACGCTTCCGGCATATGAATTCCAGCTGCAGTGCTTTGTATGGATAGTTGAAACCCTTCGATGGTTATGGGAAACCTTAATTGCATTGCACTTCACTACAAGTAGGCCTACTGGAGAGTTGTTTAAGACTGACGACCAAACAAAAGTAATTTTGTTCATCGTGATTATTATTTCCCTTAGGCTTAATAAACAATTTCAAAGATCATGTTGGTGGTGTGCAGTGGCTTTCTACATGATTAATTATTCCTTTCTTTCTTCCCATCCAATTTTCGTCTTTCTTTTAAAAACTAAGCCAGTAAAAAAGATGAGCTCTTTAGAATGTGACACATCACATCTTGTAGATGTGTAGGACTGGGCTTAACTAAAGCTGTGTTCACACGGGCAAAATATAAAGCGAGTTAGACAAGGCGAATCATATGAATCGATTTAGTTTGAAAGTGTTTCGTGTTCACACGGGCAGTGCTTTGAATCGGTTTAAGGCGGAAGTGGATATCTGTGCATGAGCAAGTCCAGACTAACCAGCGCCATTTTGGGTTCGACGACGCCGGCACCAGAGTGTGTGGGTTCGACCTAGATATGTAATGACTGAATCGTATTGGTTTGGAACGGTCAAAACTTCTGCTGGGCAGTGAAACCCGAAAAATAAATGATGAACAAAATATATGTGCACCTCTAGTGGTTTCATAGACCAAATTATAGTATATAGTTCGACGTGCTTAGTCCGCATCACGTAAGTCGGTTGCGTCCACATGGGCAAAATAAACTGCATCACAGAAATCGCCTCACGTAAACTACCTCGCTAGGTGGTTTACAGTATCTGTATCATGTGAATCGATTCAGCCTTAATCCGCCTCAGACGCCTGTTCACACGCGAAATGTAACCCAAACTATACAAGTCGCTTTCTACGAATCGATTTACATCGCCCGTGTGAACACGGCTTATGTCCTGTGAAATGGTATTGACATGCGTAGCATTTCTGTGTGTATAGAATTTAAAGTGCTTACAAAGTTGAATTGGATTATTATTATAAATATTATTTTAAAATCCATCACACGATTATGTACTTTCATCGTATTTTAGAAGTAGGGCCATTGATTTCAGTTTGAGATCAATGGTCCCAAGCGTGCTGGGTCGCAGCTTCAGTCATTTCCGAAGGACGGGTCAGCGGAACTAGGAATACCCGTATTGCATTAAGTAGGTATCCCAAGTGCCTTGCCAATCCACCAATAATCTGTGTGTGGAGGCTTAAAATTCATCATTTTCAATCTGTTGGTGTGTTCTGATTTGTTCACTAATTGAAATAAAATATAAAGCAAAATAAAGCTTCATATTTCTTCTTTCTAATAGTACCATCCACATTAGGATATGACTTTGATCAGCTACAGAAAATCAATGCTTTGTCAAGTCCATTTATGTAGAAAATCACCTTTTGTTTCAACTAACTTATGCATGAAATTTTACACTGCTTCTTCAAACCTCTGGCGCCCATTCACTAGAGCTAGCATCATCATGCCAATGATATCATTTTGTTGCCAATACTACAGGCCATATAGTCATATTTTGTCATTGAATAAATTCTTTGTCCATCTATTTTAAATTTTAATTTAAAATGTTCAATTAGCCATTTCTGAACCGAATAATGGATACCCTTTTTTTCTTAAAAAAAAAGAAGTTAATCATGATTCTTAGCAATGCACGGTGTGAAGGCGTAAATTTGAGACAAAATAAATGTTGGCTCTACTTAATAATTGAATGCTAAAGTTGTTATGCAATGTGCCAGTTGTTATGCAATGTGCCATAAACACACTGCCCACACACACACAGGGTTTGAAAACATTTTAAAAAAAACATTCACATCTATCAAATTGTATTGTATGTAATGTAAACAGAAAGAGCATATTGAAGGTAGTACAGTGTGAACATTTCATGCAATTATCTTGTACGGGTGCTTTTCTGTACCAAATAAGTCTGCTCAAAGTTGGGCATTTCCTTTTACTGGATTTTATCACTTGTCAAATTGAGCTCTGGACCATTTTAAACCTATTTTTTAAGCTTTTCCCAAGCATATGTAGTCCTGAAAAAAAGTAGCAATGACAAGACTCATCAGTAGGTTAGGGATAAATCAGAATAATTTAATATGGGTGCCAATTTCTTCCACAACCAAGCCCCCAAAAGTGGTACAAAGCGAAATTTGGAAATTGGTGAAATTAAGGAAATTGTGATTTCACGCATGTTTGAAGATGTATATCTTGAAATGTAACCACATCAGACCCCTGGATCTTTTTATTCTCATTGTATAGGCAATGGATCTGACGGAAAAAAATACAGAAAGTCTGATAGGGTGGTTACTTTTAATTCTTGGGGCCATCAAAAGTGCTATCTTTTTAGTTCTGGTGGGTCCAATTAAGTAACAAACTAAAAAAGTCCATATCTTCTTTAATATTAGAGCGATTTTCACAAATGAAGTGTCATTTTATTTCAAATTGGTGAAATCCATTAAATCAAACTCCAAACTATTTTTGAAAATCACTTGGGATACCTACATTAAGCCAACTCCTCGGTAAACAAAAGAACTCCCAGCCCAAGGATAGATCTATCCACACCCATTGAAGATGGACAGCAGAAGCCCATGCACTTTCGCATTGGAATGCATTAACGCCTCATACCACAATAAAGTTCTGAGTTAACAGAATAGCTCGTATCTTCTGAACCACCCGAAAGGTAATTCTAAGCGCCAGCTGGATATGGCATATATGTACTTGTGTTTGGCACCAATGTTGGCATCCCAGGAAAAGAGTGAGGATGGGAGATGAATGGATGTGATGTGTGTAGACCGGCAGCCCAGGACCTTCAAGGTAGACAAACGAGGTACCAATATCTAAGTGTTGGGATGCACAGATATGGTAGTCTGCCGTGGACCACCCGGTGTGTGTAGGCTTGGGGACCCCCTAAAGGGGACTAAAATTGGGTCTGAAATAATTTAGCAAGATACCACTCAAAATTGCTGCCATTGTGGTCTTACTACTAAATATATATTAACGGGGCAATCGACAGACATTTTCCCCGTTGCTAAGGGCCCAGTAGAACCTTTTTGATATACTTAGTACTTTTCCTAGGCTAGTTAATATACCACACATTTGCTTATTCAACATAAACTGTTTCAATAGAATGTACACCCCCAAAAAGGTAAAGATCAGTTTTAATTTCACAATAGTTTGCATGCTATTCTGAGGCTGCTTTGCTTTGCGAATTGGCCCATCATTTTAGAATTGTGGTTGATCCAGCAGAGGAAGCCCGAGACGCTCACATCAGTAAGCGACGCATGCACCTACCCCCCTCCTCCGCCTACACCGCTTGACCTGTATTCGGGCTCAAATTCAAAAGCGGATTGTTTTTTCCGACACGCCCACTTCCACCGACGCACTCCCACATCACAAAGAAGCAAAAGCAATTAAAAAAGTCACCCAAGTCAAACAGCAGGATGCAGCGAACCCGCCGTGCCACAGTTCCTAGAGGCCGAGCGGCAAAGCGCGCCGCTAGGAAGGTCATGACCATGCCACAAGCTGATCCGAGCGACTCCATCAGCTCCCAAGATGGCAGCCTTTCCCCGCAATTACCTTCACCGCCAGCCAGGCAGTCGGCCCGCGCTAGGAAGCTGTCGGCTAGGGCAAAGCAGGCCGGTGGCATGCTGAGGATGCAGGCATCCATCAACGCCATCGAGAATCGATGGGGCCTCCTGGAGAAGCAGGCGGCCGCCACCGCCAACCCACGCTACCGCGACGCAACCCGGTCACCGTCCGCGCCGCGCACCCCCCGACGTGGTGCTGGTGCACATCAATGGACCGACGCCAGCACCGTTGCGAGATGCACAAAGCGGCCCATGCTCCTGGCCCGCACGCCACGCAGAGTCGACAACGTGATGACGACGCGTACCGGCAGGGGTGCCCGCTCTACGGCCGAGGAGCCGGTCCGGCTGCTCGTGGCGGCGGCGGATGGGAAATCGAACACCAGGAAAAAAGGTATTCCGTCCAAATACTTATTCCCATATGATCTGGTAGAGCGGGGGGATGAGGGGAAGTCCATCAAAAAAGGGGAGGCGACCCGGGAAGAGTATAAGCTAGGCCTGAAGCGCCTAGAGTACCAGCACACATTCCCGGCTAGCGCCCTGTAAGCCCTCTCACTCCACCAGGAGATGGTGGCCCAGGATAACTGCTCCCTGTCCTGGCCTGTCATCAGGAGATACTCGGAGGAGATATTTACCAGGATCGCGGATGGCAGGCTGCCCGGCGGCTGGAGGGATACAGCCATGGTAAATGCTGTCCGGGTGGAAATAATTGCGATGGTGGGTCACATATGTACTGCCCGCTGCGAGCTCAGCCGCCCACCAACACGGCAAGCAGCACCAACAATAGGCAGGCACGGACCCCCGCAGCTGTTATGACAAGGCGGCGATGGGTGCGCCCTGCCCGGCCTGGAACGTGGGCCGCAGTCGTCATCGCCACTGGCCCACGTGTGCGGCTACTGCGCCAACGTCAGAAGGATAGTAACCAACCACACGGAGGCCATCTGCTACTCCAAGAAGTCCAGGGACAGGCCCGGTAAGAAATCCCAGTTGGATTTTTAGTACACCGGCGGGCAGATGAAGCATCCCCAACCCGCCGTGGCATTGAAGGCGACCCCATTGCCTGTCCCCTGACTCCCCAGGTGGCAGCTGAGCTTCCAGGCGCAGCCCCACTATTTGTTGACATTGTAGAGAGCCTGTGTGGCTTCCCCCCGGGCATTCCCACCGCCCGGGAATTCCCGGGCACCCCCGGCAATGATGTCACGCCTGCAGCCGGTTCCTGGCAGTACAGTATGCTCCATAGACTCGCGGCGGACACGCCGGAACAACCAAAAGGGCTCCGGCTCAGTGACGACATGCCGCGTGCTGAAGCTGGTTCCTGGTTGGCCCGGCCCCCAGTAGCCACCGGTCACCACGCCACCCGGGACATAAACAAAAACAATGATCGCGGAGGCCCCGCCCACGCGCCACACTCGCCCACATACCACAGCTTCGCGGAGCAGGCCAGCATGGGTCATAATGCGTCCACATTTTAGCCTTTTTGAGGGCAGCTGGACTGTACCACCTTATATAGTTTACTAAATGGATTCTATCAATTATTAATAAAACTTTTCTTTTTCTATGGGAATTTGTTTCCCTTGACCACAAATATATGATTGTGAGCTTTCTAATTTAATCAGTGTCTATTGGCACATAATTGATTGTCTGCTTTTACATGTAAAAGCGATGGTTTGAACAAAAAAACAAACATTTCTCGCCGTGAATATGGCCTATGCTGCCGACACCGCGTAAAGCAACCACGAATCAATCAATCAATCTTGCCCCCGACAAGTGCTGCCCCCCCGACCATGTGGCTGGTCTTGCTCGGCATAGAGCTAGACACGGAGGTCCTGGTCCTCCACAATCTTGGTCAGAAACTGGAAGAGGTCATCGGTGACTGTGAGCACTGGCTCGAGTGGCCGACCCTCACAAGGAAAGCCCTCCAGAGGCTCATTGGCTGCCTCTCCCACATAAGCACCTGTGTGCCGGCAGCCAGGAAGTTCATGTGCCGCATCCTCTGCAGCCTGCGGGCCGGCCACGCATCCGGCGCCACCAACGTGGACCTCGACCTCAGGCGTGACGTCCACGATTTCGCGTCTGCCTCCTCCCGCCCCTTCGCACCCCCAATGGGTAATCAAGTGCGACTCGTGCTTCACGGGCTGGGGTGCTTTCTCCATGAACCTATGCTTCTCTGAAGCCTACGACGACGCCATGATCGCTGCCTAACCCACCATCCACAAACTCGAGGCCATGAACCTCGTCCTGGTGGTGCAGACCCTCACCCCGGAGGCCCCGGGCGGGTACAAGGTCATCGACAACGGAGTGTGCGCCCGTGAGATATGACTAATCGTGGTGCTTGGCTCATTCACCATCACAATCCGCCACAACCCAAGGATCGAGCTGGACCTCGTGGACACCCTCAGCTGCGCACATTACTCGCGGGTCACCCTAGATTTGGTCCGCGAACAGTGTCACATAAGGGGGACAACACACATAAGGGCCACTCACTCCCTTAACACTTTAACCCATGAACTTTGATTATATTTCCCAGATTACGACCGACAGGTTCACAAGCATCTCATGACCATCCACCGTGCTGCCCTCGCCCCGGGGACCTGGAATCCTCCTCATGTGGCGATCGCCACACGAGGAGGAACCTCGCGTTCATCCTCGAGCGGGGCATCGACCACCTGGCCCCCACCCCTTACGACATCGGGCACTTCATCGCCCACCTGCATCGCGAGCTTCCCTCCCTCACCTCGGTCACGAACACCCTCTCCGGGGCCCGATTGTGGGTCCGGGAGGCGGGGGGAACGTCGCCCCCTTTGACGCCCCATTCGCGAAGCGCATCAGGAGGGGCGGCGAGAAGCTGTTTGGCATCCCAGTCAGGAGGGCCCCTGCCATCACCCTCGAGATTATCCCCACGATCTATGCCCACATGCGCTCCCGGGGGCACCTTGGGGTCGCCCCGAGGGCCGCAGTCGTCATCGCCTACTTCACCTTCATCCTGCATTCAAATCTGTTGTCGCCCTCCCACGCCCCGTGGGGAGGGCTGCACACACTGTGCCGCAATGACGTCCAGCACACCCCAGGCGGCCTCCGCTTGGATATTGTCCTCCAAGACCATCCGCACCTTGGCACGCGGTGTCGCTCTTTGTCCCAGGGCTTCCTGGGTCGCCCATCTGCCCCATCTGCGCGTGGGAAAGGGCAGTCTCTCTGGTGCCTCCTCCGGGCGATGCCCTGGCATTCCTCGCCCGCGCGGGGACGCCCCTAACCCCCCTTGACTCACCCCCCTTGCTCAGGGCCACCCTCGAGGCCGCTGGAATCCCAGAGGCCGCCAGCTACACCCTCCACGGCCTTTGCAAGGGCGCTGACTAGGCCTGCTCCTCCAGGGGGTGGACCTCTACGCCATTATGGCCCAGGGGACCTGGGAGTCAGACGCAGTGCATGCATATGTTCCCGAGGTCGTGCCCGCGGACGCCCCGAGAGCCTTGGGTCGGCTCCCGGGCCTACCTCCTCGGGCTCCCAGGTCCTCCCTATACCATCGGCCGACATCGAACAGGTGGATTGAACACACACTTCAAGCGACATTTAACATGTAAAATATTCCGATAATTACACATTGGTGGGAATGTAAACTGGTCTATACGGGATTACAAATGTTATATATAAGGTAAATGATGTAATGTGACCAAATGCATGTGGTATTGTGTAGTGCTGGGGATCCTTTACCTAGATTAAATAGACATTGTGTATTCTATAGATAGTGTGAGAGGGGCAGTACTGTTAATGTGATATGGCCTTAGCAGCTCTGCTCACAACCAGCCCCCCCCCCCCCAACTGTTAGATACGGATCACTGCACACTCAGGCACAACAGGGCAGGTAAGGCCAAACCAATCAAGGCATGAATACTAGAATGCATACTGTTGATTGGTGGACATGTGAATGCTTGGAGGATCTGGTCATGTGACAGGCCATCTTGAATTCTAAAACCACTATATAATAAACCTGAGGGTGCAAGCTCTCTTTACCTTTCACTCTTTCCTCTGCCTTACTTGTACTTGCCTGTAGTGATTTCACATTAGCCTGCCTACACAACTACAGCTGCCAGCCGACGACTTTACAATGTAACAGTGAAATTAACCTGTGTAGCTTTTATATATACCTGAATAAACCCTCCTTTTCCCACACCAGTCTCGGGCTTCCTCTGTCCGAATCAGCAGAAGAATTATTACTATTCGCAGAGCTGCTTTGCTCTGCGAATTAAGAGAAGAATGATTACTATTTGCAGAGCTGCTTTGCTCTGTGAATTAGCACAATAATGATTATGATTTGCAGGGCTGCATTGCTCTGCGAATTAGGACAAGAATGATTTTTATTAACAGAGCTGCATTACTCTGCGAATTAGCAGAAGAATGATTAATATTTGCAGAGCTACTTTCACAACACAAAATAGTACTACTATAATTCACAACGCTGGTGACGGAATCAGTGCATTTAATGGCCCTGTCACATCTCGGCAGCGCACGGCCAATGCGTAAAATCACTTTTTTACGTCAAGATGCATCAAACTTGCGAGCACGGGGGGCAAAGTTGGACGTATACATAGCGTATGGCCAACATATGACCAATGTATGGCTAATGCAAAAAACGCTTGAATTACGCTCATGGTATGTTCACAGAACGTTATATACCGTTGAACGTTATAATGTTATTTGATCGCCAGAACTACACTTCATATGTCACATGCATCAAGACACGCTGGAGAAACGCAAAACATACGCATAATGTAAAGTATGGATAACGTTTGTCTAACATATGTCTAACATACATCAACGTATGCCTAACATATACATAACATACGGCCGATGTAAAATCCACACGTTGTCGAATGTTGTCGTACATCGAAAATTTTGTGCATGCACAAAACATTGCTGACGCCTGACGCATGATTCCGTATCTCGACGAACGTCGACATACATTGACATATACCAACGAGCACCTAACGCATGCGTAACACAAAACAACGTATCCCAATGTAGTGGCCCAAAATCACATACATCAGCATACATTGGCGCGATGCGTCGTAATGTGACAGCCCCATAAATATGGTATGTGCTATGGGGTAATGTCGACCCACACTGTACCCAGCTCCAGTATTGAATGTCCGTAAACCCGTTGGCATTTAGCACGAAGGGAAGGTCCCATTAAAGATTCAGTAAAATCATGTCGGGTAAAGTCGGGTCGGGTAAAATCGGGGCTGGTAAAGTGTTCTGCCTCTCTTTATCACATACATTTAGATTTGTTCTGCCCGCGTCTAACTGGACGCCCGCATGACGTCCGCGTCCGGTGTCTTCGTAGCGTTATACCCCTGTCACACTACAACGTAACGAGCGAACGTGAGCCTAACGTGGTGATTTTTTGTCATTACGTTGACGTACGTTGGATTACGTTATGATGACGTCAGAATGACATTAGACTGACATCGAGCTATGTCACATTACATCGTGTTACGTCGAGTTACGTCGAGGTTTTGGACATGTTCAAAACTTTTGACGTAGCTCGAACGTAAGGGTTTACGTTCGCCATACATTCTGTTCATGTTCAGCGAACATCAATGACGTTAAACGGACGTTAGGCAAACGCTGCTCACTACGTTCAACTACGTTCCACTACATTGACCCACATTAAACCGGGTGGAAATGCCCACGCGGCGTAATGGGAACGTCAGGAGAACGTCAGGAGAACGTCAGGAGAACGTCAGGAGAACGTCAGGAGAACATCAGGACAACATACATTCAACGTACGTTCAACGTCTCATGACGTATGTAACATCACGTAACGTTCTTCTGGCGATGGAATAATGTTCATAACGTTCCGTGAGCGTAATGACGTTGTCCTCTCTCGTTGAATGACGGTATCACTACGCTTTACCGACGTTACGCTCTCGTCCACTACGCTGCATCCACGTTCAACTTGTGCCCAAATTTGCATACTACGCCGAGAAGTTCAACGTTCTTCACGTTCTCCCTACATTGACGTCGTTACGTCGTAGTGTGACAGGGCCATTAGGCTGATATTCACATCACCATTATTAATTCATGTTATAAATATTAAAATGTCAAATGTGTGTAACCCTACCCATTTCCTAGCTCTACATATGAAGAGTTCAACGCAAAACCACGTAAACGCCAATCCAAAAATGTAGTTTAAATAAAAGATTTTCCCCTGAAAATAATTAAATTCTCACTAATTCCATTTTTCATATAATCATATAGTTATGGCGCAATGAACCAACAAATAGGAATATCAAAAACCTTTTTGTAGGTTTGATTCCAATGTAACAGTCCGTTTTTGGATTGGCGTTTACGTGGTTTTGCGCCTGAGCTCTTCATATGTCATTAACCATATGATATAATGAATAAAACCACGAATAAAATAAGTAAAACTGACTCTAGTTATGGTTTTAAAACTAGTCTGAGGGACCAGATTTGTCTAGATCTAAATGCAGATGGCATAAGACATGCCAGGGGTGTAGCTAGACCTTTAACGATGTGTAGTCCTAATTTCGGCAGGGGGTTTAGGGGGCCGCTTAAGCTTAAGCTGGCGGATTTTACACATTTTAGACTTGAGTTTTCGACACTCCGGACTACTACATGGCTTCTCTCTCTCTCTCTCTCTCTCTCTTTATTATTTTTTAATTTTTGTTGTTGTTGACAAAACGATGTGGACGTTTTGGCATACGTGCGTATGCCTAGCTACGCCCCTGCATGCGCTTGGTTCCGCCCATTCCATGGGCCATGGGGGCGGAACTAAGCTCCTCCCTCCCCCTACGGCGAGTCTCTAGTAAATTGATGCATATGCTGGTTGGTTGGTTGCAGCTCAGTATTCGTCGCTGTTATTCGCAGAACAGCTCTGCGAATAGCTAGTGCGATTCTGATTTAGACCGCATTCAACACTTAAATTGACATCCTGTACTTTGGCCAAATTTCAGGGATATTTAAGGTTTTTGGCAAGAATAAAAACAAACAAGTAGTCAAAGTGTGTATTTTCTTTATTGATACGAATAAATTACGGATGCATTTGTTCAATAAAAATTACATTTTATTAAAAGCATCTGACTGGTTCCGGAAGGGTATAAAATGCCCTTTGCTTTGTGTTAGTATCCACAATAGAACAATTTTAATTACAATCATCCACCGCCTTAAATCGAATGGAACTACCATGTCAGCTTTTCACCACCATCACTGTCCATCTGGTAATGGCGTGCTTTCCTTTAGCAGCGTGTGTAAAGAGCATACACAGAATAGATATCACCATATCAACCCGAATTAAATTGAACATGTAGATTGCTGTGTTATTTTCCTAGCTATCCTGGTTACTGAACGGCAACATGCTCGTGGATGATTTCCCTTAGATATGCGTGCAAATAATGCACATAAAAGAAATATCAGCAGAATTTATATGTACCCAAGTTAAATCAAATCGAAGAATTACAATGCGAGTTATGGCCTATTCCAACCGACGTTGGTTGCGTACAAACAGTAACTCATAAGGGTGTGTCCTAAAGCTAAGATTCCATATAAGCGGTATGCAGCATGCAGCTTGCAGCATGCGGCATGGGGCATGCGAATGTGGTATATGCGGCATAGATATATGTCGACCCCCGACAGCCGATGTTTACTTTTTGTGCTGGGGGGGGGGGGGGGGGGGGTCATTAAACAAACACACCAAAAAAGATACATATGACATTTTTTTAGTTTTTTGCCCCAAATTTGTGAAGGAAGATCAAAGTTACTATTGTTTTCTATGGCAAACGCAGCAGTATTCGCATTCGCATTTGCACCAATCGGTCCATGGGTCACTCAATTTGCAGCATTCGTGTTCACAATCACATTCGGACGTATGGAAGCACTACTATGCCTTTACATGCTTCTCGATTTGTTGCTGCATTTGCATTTGCATTCGCATTCGCATACCGCATACCGCATACCGCATACCGCATACCGCGTATATGGAATCTTAGCTTTACTCATGTCAAACGAGCTAATTAAAAACCAGATGGCGCTGCGGAGTACGGTGGGACAAAAACAAGTATGGTAATAGGGCTCGCCGGCCGAGATAACGCTAGGTGGTGCTTATGTACTATCAGTCCGTATGACTGCCTGCCTGACTATATGACTGCCTGTAGACCTGCATGCATGCCTGACTGTTTGTCAGCCTGCCTATATGAATGTATGTTTGCCTGTCTTCGTGCCTGCCTGTGCGCCTGTGCACCTGTGCGCCTGCATGTATGCTTGCCTGCATATATATGACTGCCTGCCTGCATGTATGTCGGCCTGCCTGCCTGCTTGTATGTATATATGTATGCCTGCGTTCCGGTATGTCTGCTTGCCTATATGTCTGTCTGTGTGCCTGCCTGCGTCCCTCTCTCACTCCTTTCCTGTCTGTCTCCCTCCACCCATTCCTTCCCTCCCCCCCCTGCCCCCCCCCTCCCTTGTCTCCCTCTCTCACTCTGTTTGCCGTGCCTCACATGACACTACTTTATCCATTCTGTTCGAGCATATCTTGCCTAGCGCTCAGCATTACTAGGATAGGGCCAGGACTGGTTAGTTCAATCTCAGGATAATGTGACCAGGTGTGAAATCGGGCTATGGTTCCAAGGCCAGATCTCTCAGTAGGGCAGCACTATAAAGTTGCCAGCGTGCACTGTCACAAGTTGGTACCGATCTTAATATGACAAAGAGTACATACTGATAGTGCATGAGCGCCACCTAGCATTATCTCGGCCGGCTTATTGGCTGTGACACTTCTTGTTTCTTGTTATTGTTTCAACTATGGCAGTCCTCGGTGTAACATAGGGGTGTGGGGGTGGGTGATGACAAATGACAAAAATAAGTGTGAGGTATTTGCTCCCTTAAAATAATAATGAGCAGTACCCATATAAGTTCGGTCTATGCACTAGGCATACTTTGCCTACTAATATAGACATGTATACATAAATTCAGTACTGAGCTAATACATACATCATGAATATAGCCACTCCTCCGTAACCCAAAGAGAATCAGGGCTACTAATACTAAGTACTACTAATACTCATCATCATCATGCTGTCCGTCACAATGCGACAAAGACTGCTTTTATTTCTTAAGCGCCGCTATTTTGTGTGGTTGTACATTTCCTAAAAGCTGCTTGCAAAGTGTTGAAGTGCTGCTGCCTTTTGCGAGTTACTAGTAGCACTCTCTTGGGGAGCAAATAGAGGTCTCACACCAGCAAGAACACGTCAAGACAGGCACAAACTATTTGTCCCTGCAGTGGCTGGTCGGGAGATGTTGGGAGTTCCATTCATCACCACCCGTAATGCTGCCATGGAAGCATGGTTTTCTGTTAGGGTTTGCTCCCTTAGCCTTTGGTTCTATCAAGTACCTGTACACCACAAGGCAGTGGTTTATAACTTTGCAAGGCAGGGGCATCAAACTCCCTGAGGTATTTTAGCAGGTAGTTACTGCAATACCCGCATACCCACTACTAATACTATACTACTACTATCTCACACACTATATCGCTGATCCTTAACGTATAGTGGCGCCACCTTATGGAAAACTTCTACTGCAATGATTATACTGCCGTAATTCCATTAGGTGGTGGCACTAGCTTCCTGGGGCCATATGCAGGACGCGGTGTTAGCGAGCCAAAACGCATTTACACAGGATTTCTGGTTTAGTGCCGAAAAGTCGGTATGCAGGAGGCGGTGTTACACTAACACCGCACGTTTAAGGTCCGCGACACTAACCCCGTTTCATAGGACGTTTAAGGGCGGGGTTAGCGTAAGGTTGTAGCCAAATCTATTCAATGCTGTCATATTTAACAGAATTACATACGCAATAAGTGAAATTTTATCAATTTAACCATAAAAGCGAACCCAGATTAATGCTACTGCCGCATTGGCGGCGATATTAATAGTGTCGAATCGATGAATGTAAAGTAAACAAATCACCGCCGTCGCGACCGCCGCGTCGACGTCGACATCCATACTGGCCGACGTCTACGCATTGGCGGCAATGTATTAGCGATTTGTTTACTTTACGCTCGTCGATTCGAAAATATAAATATTAATATCACCGCCGTTACGGAGGCAGCGATAATATTGCTTCGAATTTAGGGTTAATTTCCTCAAATTTAACTTATTGCATATTTAATTCTGTTAAATATGATAGCATTTAATAGATTTAAGCCTAATATATGGGTACAGACGCAGAGGGATTTCCCAAATCTATAAATAAATTCACGTTTAGCTATAATGAAAGTGTTACGCGCTCCTGCATACGACTTGACACAATTCCTGACGTCGGTGATAGCTAAACGGTAATAGGCTCTAACACCAAACCCCACTAACACTGACTCCTGCATATGGCCCCTTGGTCTCGAAGTTTATGCAAGTTTAAAGTATTAACATGATACAAATACGCCATTAAAAGTGCCATTAGCATGCATTACAATTATAATGGAGGGCAAATACAAAAATCATCACATACAACGACTTTGTTGGTGCGCTATGATTTTCACAATCACCATGAGAACTATATACCGGGAGCTGTGGCCTAATCGGTAGAGGGCGGGCCTTGCGTGCGGAAAGTCGGAAGTTCGGTTCCAGGTCGAGTCAAACCGATGACTTTAAAATTGATACTTGTTGCTTCCTAGCCTCGCACTCAGCATTAATATGATAGGGCAAGGACTGGTTGGCTCAGTGTCAGGATAATGTGACTGAGTGGGATGTGGAGTATAAAGCATTTATGCAAATATTATTATTATCTACTATTGTATTATATCTACGTTCCCTTCGTGGGATTCAAACCCACAACCCCAAAGCCTGCACGCTGGGCAGAGCTCGCAGGCAGTGACTGACCGATCGGCCGCTGATTAGCTGCTACTGGGCGGGGTGAGTCTATACCCCCCCCCCCCCCCCCCCCCCCCCCCCCCCATCCGCAAGGGTCATGAAGGTATATCGGCCATCTGCCTATAATATCTAGCTTTGAGTGGACGTGTTGAGTGGCTCCGAGCACGACTAACCGCGTGGTAGCAATGCTATTGGAGCTGTGTGCAACGTGGCGTGATGAGCATGAACCCCCCCCCCCCCCCCCTCCCGGAGGAGGCGGCGGACGGGGGTTCGGGTGAGGAAACGCCGATAGCGGCAGCATCCGGCGTGCAGCGCACCACAGTCGGAGTAGCGTGTAGTCTGGAGGAATATGAAGAAGATGATGAAGAGCGGGATCTGAAACTGCAACTGGCAGCACGGGCGCGAGAACGGCGGAAGCATGCGCTGCGGGCAGAGTTGGAGAAGAGACCAACGGAGCTGGAGGGCAAGGCGAGGGCGCTGGTCAAAAAGCCGTAGAAAAATAAGCAGGCGGTGGCGGAGTCGGGGCCTGATGACTCCCTGAGTGACAGCAGCGAATCTAGCAGCGAATCTGACTCCGGTAACGAGGCCCATGTCTGGAGACAGAGTGGTAGCAGGCGGCGGTGCCGCCAAAAACACAGTAAGTTTGTCCTAAATAAGTTTACGAAGGAGGAGAAAAGCCTTAAAAAAGTTAATGCTACGGAACTTGCTTATGCCGCTGTGATGTGGGGCGTGGAGCATGGCAGGGTGGGGGGAATGGACTATGACGATCTGATGGGCTATATGGCCATGTCGCTTATTTGGCTATGCATGCCACCACCTGTGCCTACACAGACAGAGCTTACCGGGGCTTTGATAAAGCTATCTGGGCGAAGGCCAAGCTCAGGAGCTTGAAGGCCTTCAAGATGGGGGATCAGGAGATCTCAATTTTGCACTTTAATGTGGACAACTATCGGAGCACGCGTGAGGCTAGGAAGCCGATGTGCACTGGTTACCCGGAAAAGTCTTTTGATGGTCCCAAAGTATGCTACAGCCACAATTACAACAAGGAAGGTTGTATGCTGCGGTGTTGTGATTATGAACATAAATGTTTGATTTGCAAGTCATCTGAGCACACGATTGAGGCGTGCAAGAGGAAGAAGTACTGACTTATAACTAATAATATCGGGTCATGGTGCTGGCGGCCTGATCTCCCAGTGGGGCACTACTATAAAGTCTCCCTGAGTGTGCACTGCCACAAGTCGGTACCCGTCCTGATGTGACCTTAGATGTTGCTAGGACGTAAAACAACAATGGACAAACAAACTGAAAACTATATACTGACATTTTCACGCCCACTCCCAAGTTGTCCAAGGAACTTCCCAAGTCGCCCAAGAAGTATGTTTGTTTGTTCTTTGGGACTTTTCGTTCTATCAACAACTAAGGTCATATCAGGACGGGTACCGACTTGTGAACTCAAGGCGACTGTCCCGCTGGACGACCAGGGGCCATATGTATGGAGCAGTGTTAGCGGCGTGTGGTGTTATCGCTCTAACACAAGGTAGCTAACACCGGTTATCGGCGGCGTCGAGAACTATGTCAAGCCGTATGCATGGGCGCTTAAACGGTGAGTGTTAGCTAAACATGAATGTATTTATAGATTTGGGAAATCCCTCTGCGTTTGTAGCCATATATTAGGCTCAAAACTATTAAATGCTATCATATTTAACAGAATTACATATGCAATAAGTGAAATTTAAGCAAATTAACCCCAAAAACGAAGCGATATTAATGCAGCAGCCGCATTGGCGGCAATATTAATGGTTATATTTTCGAATGGACGAACGTAAAGTAAACAAATCGCCGCCGGCGCCAGTATGGAAAGCGACGTTGATGCGGCGCCGGCGGCGATTTGTTTACTTTACGTTCGTCGATTCGAAAATATAACTATTAATATTGCCGCCAATGTGGCTGCTGCGTTAATATCGCTTCGTTTTTAGGGTTAATTTGCTTAAATTTCACTTTCTGCGTATGCAATTCTGTTAAATATGATAGCTTTGAGTAGATTTGGGTTCCATCCTGACACTAACTTAACACTAACACCGCTGTAAACCAGATATGATCGGAGTTAGAATTTCCGAGTTTAAACGCTCGGTGTTAGGCCTAACACTGCTCCATGCATACCAACTTGTCCGCGCTAAACCAGAAATCCCGCGCTAAACGCGTTTTGCCTCCTAACACTGCTCCATGCATATGGCCCCAGGCCACTGGCACCATGACCCCATATCCCACTCATTCACATTATCCTGATACTGAATAAAGCAGCCCTTGTAATGCCACATCCAGGCTAGGTATCAATACATATACATTTTGGTATTTTGACTCAGTCGTGGTTCGGACCTATGACATCCCGCATGAGGCAACATCTCAATAGTGGCAATTCTTTGCCAAGCCTAGTCAAAGACCTCGCTTTATTAACCACCTCACATAAGCCCTGTTCACACGGGCAAAGTTTATGTCGACTTAGACAAGTCGATTTATATGAATCGATTTATTTGTAGTGTCCACACACTGAGCGGTTTAAGGCAGAAATCGATATCTGCGCATGAACAAGTAGCCCCATCTGTATCTGGCGAGCACTGCTATTTGTTTAGTTTTCACTAGTCGATTCGACAATATGAATAACGATGCCGATGTAGCTGCTACGTTAATATCGCTTGGAATTTAGTGTTAATTTAATTAAATTTAATTATTTGAGGATGTAATTCTGTTAAATATGATCGCATTCAATAGATTTCGGCCTAATCGTGCCCTAACACTGCCGGGCACCAGCAATAGTTACACCTGAGCCTGTATCTGGCAAGCACTGCTATTTTACACTATCACCACCCAGGAACCAGCTAAATCGCTTCATCTATACTACCTAGCGAGGTGGTTTATTTGAAGCGAACTAGATGCATCGATTCAGCCCTAAATCGCATTAGCGTAGCGTCCACATGGCGAATCTGAGTCGAACTAGGCAAGTCGATTTATATGAATCGAATTAACTGCCCAGTGTGAACGGGGCTATGGATTGGATTGGGCAAGGACTGGTGGCTCAGGTTACGATAATGGCAGCACAGCGTATCAATAAGACCACCACTGACTGGAAGCGGTGGCCGAATCGGTAGAGCGCAGGCTTCCCGTGCGGAAGGTCGCGAGTTCGAAACCCGACCGAGTCAAACCAGTGACTTATACAATTTGATTCTTTAAAAGTAGAATCGAGAGCATCTAGTGACTGTGAACTTGTTTTTGTTGTCCTTCACCCCCCCCCCCCCACCCCCCCCCCCCCGCCCCCCATTCTCTTCCATTTCATCCACTCTACTTCAATACAGATAAACACAGGATGATTGAACCAGGAGCTCTACCTCTAATTCAATTTTTGTTTACAGTTAACTCATACCAAAGCAGTTTTTGCTCAGATTTAGACATGGTTGTCATTCACCACCTAGGGGTGAATATTTGAAGCTGAACTCTGTTCCAGAATTCACCTACCTCGGAAGCACTATATCAAGTGATGGACGCATTGATGCTGAAATACAGAGGAGGATGGCCAAGGCTAGCGCATCTTTCGGCCGACTATGCCAGAGACTCTGGAACAACCACCATGCCGGTCATGATACCGCATGGTGGTGCTGCGGGATGTATCAATCAAACCTAACTTCTCCATTTGGGTCAAAGGCAAGATCTGCCGTGCAATCATGCTATCCACCCTACTATACGGAGCTGAGGCCTGGACAGTGTACAGACAACAGGTGAAAAAGCTGCATGCCTTCATGATGTGACATCTGCGTTCAATCATGAGGCTAACCTGGAAGGACAAAGTGACAAATAAGGAAATACTCAAACGGACGGGGCTGCCCTCTATGGAAGATCTTCTGATCAAAAAGAATCTCCGGTGGACTGGACACCTCATGAGGATGTCATCAGACAGGCTACCAGGGCAGATCCTCTATTCTCAACTGTATTCTGGTTACAGAAAGAGAGGGCGCCCTCGTCTCTGGTTCAAGGATACCATCAAGAGAAACCTGAAGCTGAGAGACATTAAGACTGACTCTTGGACATCACTCTCACAGCAGAGAGCTAAATGGAGAGTGGCAGTCAAGTAATGAAAGCAGTCTTTGTCGCATCACAACTGAGAGCATGATGATGATGAATATTTGATCTAATATGACCCCCTACTGTTAAAGCATACAGGGCAACCCAGATACAGATTAATGTTGTTCTCGATAACAAATAAAGGACATTGCATATCATTACAACGACTATACATTCCCGCGACGTTCCCTAGGCTGCCGAAAATCAATAGTTTTGATTAATTTCTACATAGTCTTTTCATATCCCTGCAAGGGAATGATTCACCCAGTTCCACACTTGACATAAAACCCAGCCCATGCAATACTGAGTAGTAATTGTATCCATCTCTTTTACTCAAGGATGGTCAAAATTCTAGAGATTTCGAACTCAATAATGCCGTGTTCTATGTCCATTAATTTAATTAAATAGACGGTAGTTTTCACGAGTCCATCAAAGGTAGGGCTAATTCACTCGCATTGTAATGAAAGTAGGCAAAATAGCATTTTTATGACTAACATACTGGTATAATTAATTACAAGCTAAGTTCAAGTCAAATGATGGAATCAATTTTTTTGAGGTGTCAGTGAGGCCGTAATCGATTAACACGACCCGGGCGACTCGGGTCACCCGAGTCGTCAGAATTTCAAATAGAACACCGCGAGTGGAGTCGACAAATACACGTGCCGTGTGCAAAACAACCCGACCCCAGTAACCCACCTCTTGGCTGGGGTTTGCAAGGAGCGATGACGTCACATTTGCGCTGGTACCGTCCTGCAGCATAACAGCAACCGGTACCAGTCATACATATTTTTTTTGGGTAATTACATAGATTAATGAAATGGAAATATCACTAAACTATGCCATCATAAAAATAGCTAAATCATATTTTGCTGTAATTATATCGGCTACTAAAAAAACTAATAAAACGGCCACCATTTTTGTCACCTGAGCGTGGAGAAGCTTATTCGATTATTCGACCCGAGTGTGCAGGATGTGCGCATGCGCCAAAAAGTGGCTCGAGTGACCAGAGTCGATTAATCGATTACGCCCTAGGGGTTGAGCTGCACGGGTGTGCTGACAATAATTGTGTGTGTGGGTTCAATGGGGGAAATGGAAGGTGGGGGGTAGGGTGGGGCTGGGGTGGGGTGAGGGGGTGGTTTGCACTATGTGTGTTTAGGGGGAGGAGGGGAGGAGGTGAGGAAGGGAAGGAGTGGGAGGAGGGGGAGGAGGGGGAGGAGGTTTGAGGAGGGGGGGAGAGGGAGGAGGGGAGGAGAGGGAGGAGGGGAGGAGGGAGGAGGGGAAGGAGGGGAGGAGGGGGAGGAGGGGGGAGGAGGGGGGGTTGTAGGGGTGGCAACATTTAATGGTGGTTCAAGTTGTCTGCAGCTCCTTCGGGAGCCAGCAATCGTCTGGCTATTTTTACCACCAATCAGCACAAGGGCAACTCACTCAACGTGCACAACAAGCCACGCCGAATAGGGCTCGTGGTTTAGATGTGACGCCGTGAGTGAGCGATTGTCAACAGGCCGTACCTGATAAAGATAAGATTCCATATACGCGATATGCGAGTGTGAATGCGGCAAAAAATCGAAAAGCATGTAAATGAATAGTGGTCCTTCCATACGTCCGAATGCGAATACAAACGTGAATGCGAATGCGAATGCGGCAAATGGATCGACCCATGGACCGATCGGTGCGAATGCGAATGCGAATACGTCTGCGTTTGCCATAGAAAGCAGCAGTAACTTTCACTTTTCTGCACAAATTTGGAGCAAAAAATCCCAAAAATGGCATGGGTATCTTTTTTGGGTGGTTTTGTTTATTTAACGACACCCCAGCACAACAAGTAGACATCGGCTATTGGGGGTCGGCATGGGTAGCTATGCCGCATACGACATTCGCATTCACATGCCGCATGCCACATTCACATGCCGCATACCGCGTGTATGGAATCTTATCTCTATTCGTCCGGCCAGCGCCCCAATTAGCGACCGGCGCGTGGTAAAAGCCAATCGCCTGGAACCAGCGACGGCTGAAAGCGAAAGATCGAGATCGAGGCTCGCCGCTGGTCGTCCTACCACTCGTGAGGAGGGTGGAGTTGCACTGTCGGTAGTCGCACGGAGTCCCCTGCACCACTCTGCACGTCCGGCCCGGAACCAGCGCAGTCCCGCTGTGCCGCGCTGAGGGAAGCACATGTCCGCGCAGAAGAAGGGAGGAAGGGGATCCAATTATTGCCACAAGCAGCCGGCTCTCTCGGGCCGAGCGTAGCAGGGCAGGTCTACAGGAACCCCCACCACTCTCCGAGGACTGCCCAGTGGACTCTCCCCTCCTAACAGCCACTGAGGAGGCCATGGTAGTTTCGACTGTTGTATAATAACTCATTGTTACGCGTATAACATTCTCACACTCGTCATGGAAGGGATATGCTTGAAAATGCCATGCGGCATTCTACTGTTGCTGGTGACGTATATACAGGTAAGTAATTGTATATATATATATTTTTTTTAAACAAAGGCGGTTTTTGTTGGGGGCAGGTTGTGGGGTAAAATGGCTGAAATGGTGCTGGTAACAAACTTCATATGATACCCATTACAACGCTGGCCGTCTAAATATGAATGAAATGGTTCGAAGGACCAATGCATTTATTTTCCTATGGCCTGCTGTACTAACATATATTTGAGTTTAAATTTTAATTGTGTAAAATTGTCAAGGCAATACCATATATCATTATCACTGCTTGAGGCCCTCGCATCAGGTAAAGTGCTCGGAGTTCGAAATATCGGGTGTTTTCTTAAAGGTTTGTGTAGGGGGGCGTTGATGTGGGCGGGCGTTGAGGTGGGTGGGCGGGCGGACATTGTGGGCGTTGATGTCGGCGGGCTTTGAGGTGGGCGGAAGAGATGAGGGTGTAACTTTTGTAATGGAATAAATAGCACTTTTCTAATTTAAAGAACTGATTGAAATAAAATGTTCGTTCTCCCTGCCATCCACAAAGATCACCCCTAACAATTTATAAGTATATATACATACTGTTTGGGTCTAGTATTGACCTCCATAAATTTAGCGTAACACTAACAGTGGGCTGAGTGCTATTGCCCTGACCACGCTAAGTTACACCACACGGTATGGCTGGTGACACGAGAGTGAGTTGACAGCGAGTACTTCTGTGATTTGGAGATTTATTTGACTCAAACCATGTCGGTGATATAATTCCCTTCAGCAGTGTCCTGTGCCGGTGTCGCAGTTTGAGCGCCCTGCCAGTTTCAGCTGTCTGCATACTCAAACTCGAGGCATTGTCAATGGTCGTGAGCAATCTTCATACAGAAAATACAGAAGTGAAATATCTCTAAAACCACACCACCTATTAACAAATCGCTTAGTACACCTATAGAAAACATCTTTACCAAAAAGATTATATTAAATTTATAAGGTTAGGGTTCTTGATTTCTATTTATTTTGAATAAATCTAATGTTTTGCACTGCGCGTACCGTCAAACTCAAGGCATTGTCAATGGTTGTAAGCAATCTTCATACAGAAAATACAGGAAAAGTGAAATATCTCTAAAAGCACACCACCTAGAAACAAATCGCTTGGTACACATATAGAAAACATCTTTACCAAAAACATTATATTAACTTCATAAGGTTAGTGACGATGCTGTCAGATTTTGATGCATGCGCATGAAACTGAGTCAGCTCAAACTGGCAGGGTGCTCAAACTGCGACACCGGCGACCCCGTGTCCCCTAATACTCCAATATAAAATGTGTAAATCTAAATTGTTCTGTGCAATTCTCTACACCACGACTTGTTCCACACCAACCATTTCTAAATCCGCGCAAAATCGGCTTCAGTAGGAATTAACTGAACCTGAGGGTAGTGGTTCCGGCGCATAGCGTTAATTCATATTGGTGTAAAGTTGAGAAATTGTGAGACTGCAAAACAAACAACCCATCAAGATGGCGGCCACACAAAGCTATTGATTCGAATTTTAAAGTACATTCTACATGAATTAATGCGTCCTGATATGACCTTAGATGTTGCCAGAACGTAAAGCTCCAACAACCAACGTGAATTAATGTATACTTCAAAAGTCGCAGGTACATATAAAGGGGTGTGAGTAATATTTGACTTAGATTAAGAATTTATTTGGTCATTTCCTTTTCCCAGCCTTCCAACACTTTCTAATGGGTTGTTAAGCAGCTGTCTCAGCAACTGCGGAAGTAACTAGTGGCCAAGTGGGTGATCTGCTCAAGGGAGTGGTGTTCCTGCTGTTAGAGGGTAGGGATTATGTAATGCAATTACCTCAATAAATTATCTACTTATCGGTTACATATAACAATAATTATAAGTGTTGGGAATGGTCGTTTTAGTTGGTTGTCATGGTTTCAAATGGTTGCCAAGCAATGCTGAGTTATAAACCTAGTGTAAACGTGCCGGCTGGTGGTGTGGGTGGTGTAAATAGGTCAAATGAAAGCACTACAGGTAATGAAGGAAAGAGGGTTAGAGTGAAAGTAAGAGAATGAGACTCTTCAATTTATTGGCTTATATAGGTTTTCTCAAGATCCAAGATGGCCGTGGTCACATGATTCAATTCATCAATCACAGTACAATGCAGTGGTCACATGACTTAATCCTCCAATTAGAATACAATGCAGTGGTCAATGATCATAACAATACCATGTGGGGGGGGGGAGGGGGCATGTGAGGTGACTCTTCCAAAGACTGTTCTTAGCCAAGCTCGGAAGTGACACTCCCTCCAAAGACTATTTAATTATACAAATTCTATACCCAATGAACAACAGTTTACCAATTTCACACATCCCTCATATGCCTTTGGGTTTTTATATTTTAACTCTTATCATTATATAGACAGTCTGTAATTTATTATAGTAATTTCACCTCGGTTCACATGTATCAAATCGGACAATTTTACACTAGGATACCGGGCGCGTTGGCCTAATCGGTAGAGAGTGGGCCTCGCGTGTGGAAGGTCGGGAGTTTGGTTCCCGGTCGAGTCAAACCAATGACTTTAAAATTGGTACTTGTCGCTTCCTGGCCTGGTGCTCAGCATTAATAGGATAGGGCAAGGACTGCGTTAGCTCAGTGTGAGGATAATGTGACTGAGTGGGACATGGGGTCATGGTGCCAGCGGCCTGATTTCCCAGTGGGGCAGCACTATAAACTCGCCATGAGTGTGCACTGTCACAAGTTGGTACCCATCCTGATATGACCTTAGATGTTGCTAGGATGCAAAACAACAAACAAACAAATATAAACCTAGGAGTTATTTCTAGCAATGTAAAGCTCGAGTGTTTTGATATCACTCAAAAGAATGATCTAAGACATGCCCTTTAAGTTGATGCTCAACCACAAGCATTCCTAGATACCCCCCGAATCGAGTATTTCAACGATCAAGTTTGAATCTGGGAGAAAGTTAGATAAAAGATTCACCCCGTACTTACAGTACAGGGGTGATCCTACAGGCTATGTAAAAGCTGGTGAAAATGTCCCTACCTTTTCTACCATATGTTGAATCAAATCCAATAGCCACAATCCATTGTATCCATTTCCCCTCAATATATATTCTCCAGAGTGTCCAAATCACATATCAGGCTCAGTGACACAAAATCAGTTGGATGTGCTAGAGCCCATGTGGTAAATCCACCATCTTTGAAGGAACTAGTTCACTTACATCACTTCCTATTCCCAGGGAGCTTTTTGTTTGTTTTTGTTTTGGTACATTAGTTAATAAGCAGGGGAAATTTCAATCGCAGATGATTGGTCTTCCTCATTCCACTGCTCCTTGCCCTATCATAAGAATGTCTTATGTTTATGAGGTGGTTCCACAGACTGTTGATGTAATGCCTGTAAGTTCTAACAATGCCTGCTCCCTGGCCCAGATTGAATTATTACCCATGAGCCTCTCCAGTTCCTGTCTCTACCAAAATGGCCGCTTTGATGTGGGTGCTCTGTCCATCCAGATTTCAAACTTAATGATATCTATGAATATAATTGACTAAACAACTCAAAAGGTAAGGGTAAATACATCCAGGTAGGTGAAGAATATATTTGCTTCTTTGATTGTGGAATTAGGGTCTCATTTTAGTTCCCCATTCTTTTCACCAGCTATATAGGGTTGGTTTTTACCACTGTACTGTAGTATGGGTGAACGCTTTATCTAGGAGAAAGTGTGATTGCAGATTCATGCAAAGTAACCTCCCCATTCAGTTTTTATGGTTTCTTGACAGGGTTGTCAATTAACCAGGAAATAAAGAGTATTTCCCAGGAATTGTGGGAAATACCAGGAATTATCGGGAAATACTGGGAAATTCAACAGTATTAATTTCTCATCTGGTAAACATATGTACATGTTTTAAATATATATATATATACATTCAGATTTTATATAGCATTACATTACATTTTTTGCTGACTGAAATGTAAGCCCAACAATGCTATCTAAAGTTGTAAAGACAAATCTTTGCAACAGGTGTGGTTTTCATGTGTCCGCTATACTATATATAATGTTGGTACTGCTTGGCTATTACATAATTCGTATGTATAACAGGAATCTTAGGAAAGCATAGTTGCAATCATGCTTGTAATTAGCTATCAGACCAACAGTGCTATCTAGACTCTTAAGGAAGAAATATGCAACAGCTGTGGCTTTGATGTTGGCTCTCGTGTTAACCTCATTGAGCTGAAAATGCGAAACCTGATCCCTAGCAAAGCCAATCATTTGTTGGAGCACCTCCAACCTATTACTGTGGCATTGGATATCCTACAGACACTGCTACGATCGCAGATGCTTGTGAGCAGTGCTGTTCCATTCTCACATACAAAGAATGTACTGGAACTTCAGATGGCAAAGGACAAGAGATTTAGCCAAGCATATATCTTGCAAACATTGTTCATCCAGTCTACCATGGTAAGAAGCTACTTCCAGAAGATATTGCAGCTGCTCAGGATTGTGTGTTTGAGGAACATCTTGAGATCCTCCTAGAACTGTCACCTCCTGACAGATGACATTACTACTAAAACACTGGGACATGATGCTACACATGCCGAGACAAAACGTATAGTTTGTGGAAGTGCATTGTCATCAAAGACAATGTCAACTAAGGTATCATCACTTGCCATGAGAATACTTTTGCTGTGAGTGAGTGCACTACTTATGGAGAGAATCATCTCCAACTTTGTACTAATACAAAGTTGAGAAATCATCTTGGTATTGAAATTCTATATTTATAATATAACATGAATGAATGGTATCAATAACTAAGTATATCACACGGAAATAATAGTATGAACCAAAAATAAAATAAAGAACAAAGTTGAAAAATATGTGAAAAGGTATTTCCCAGTATTTCCCACTTTGGGAGCCTTGGACAGGGTGGTATTTCACGGGAAATACCACCCGGTAATTACCACCGCAGTATTTCCCAGACAATCCTGTTTCTTGACCAATACATTGCTAGATAAAAGATTCATCCCATACTGCTGCGGTAGCCACAGGAGGGGTGAAGAACCCTATATAAAAGCTGGCAAAAAGTATCTACATGCTGGGTAAATGAAATGAGGAGAAAAATTGTTAATCTAAGAAAATATATTCTTCACATACATCTTAATATTTACCCTCTATTTTTGATTTGAAAAATATAAACCATGTTTAATGAACTTTATGTGAAACCGACAACGTTCTATGGTCGTCATCTTATCTTTTTGCATTCTCTCCCATTTCATCAACTCTGTGCTGATATAAGTAGCCATTTGATACTAGAATCAGATTCTACTTCCTGTTCCATACTAAAGCTATTTTCACCCGTATTTAGACTACGTTGGCATTCACCCCTACAAGTATGCGGTGAATCTTTTATCTAGACATATACCGGCTCATGTGGACTGGAGGGTAAGAAAAGGTACACATGTACAATGTTAATTAATAGTAAGATGTATTTCGGAACATAAACCATCAGGAAGCATTTCCTTCCTCTACACACTGCACGTAGTGACTACCTATACACTGTCATTGCGTGTATTTTAATGGTCAATCATTCCCTTGCAGATTTCTTCAGTGCAAAGCCAGGTTGGAATAAAGATTACATTAGACGAGTACACCAACGCAGAGGCTGAACGGGCAGACGGACGTTGCTGTCAGAACATCAACAGCTACGCATGCGCTATGTTACAAAAAAAGTGCACTTATATATTTGTGATGTGCTTAGACTCAGTGTAAGTATTCAATACCCAGTTGCCTTCTAATATTTACAGATGCGAGTTATATTGTGGAGTTCTAATTCAGCATAGACCAGACAGTATGGCCGAATGAGTTCAGCCATGGTTCGAATACGGGTCGAGTCAAACCAATGACTTAAAAAATGATACTTGTCTCTTCCTAGTATGATGCTCCGCATTATTAGGATAGGCGAAGAACTGGTTGGCTCAGTGTCAGGATAATGTGACTGAGTGGGAGATCAGGTCAAGGTGCTGGTGGCCTGATCTCCAGTGCGACAGCACTATAAAGTAGCCATGAGTGTGCACTGTCACAAGTCAGTACTCGTCCTGATATGACCTTAGATGTTGCCAGGACGTAAAACCCCAACAACCAACTATATCAACTTGATGGATTTAGCTAAATAATTAGAAATTGAAAACATGGGACTGTGCAATGTTATTGTTAATGATACCCTTTGTCTATTTAGTGCTAGTTTGTTCTGCACCACTGAAAAGAGGATTTATGCTGCTGCTAACAGAGGAAATGAATTCAAGTTTGGCAATTACGCCAAGCTGCAATTCATAATACAAGACAAATGGAAGGTAGGTGCTTAGATTTTACAAAGCTTCCCCCACCCGTTTCGAAATTACACAAAATATTAGCCGAGGGAAATAATCCCACTTACAAGTTTGTTAAGTCTCTCTACATATGCATATCATTTTAGTCTCTACATATGCATATCATTTTAGTCTCTACATATGCATATCATTTTAGTCTCTACATATGCATATCGTTTTAGTCTCTACATATGCATATCATTTTAGTCTCTACATATGCATATCATTTTAGTCTCTACATATGCATATCATTTTAGTCTCTACATATGCATATCATTTTAGTCTCTACATATGCATATCATTTTAGTCTCTACATATGCATATCATTTTAGTCTCTACATATGCATATCAGTTTAGTCTCTACATATGCATATCATTTTAGTCTCCATATGTATATAATTTTAGTCTACATATGCCTATCATTTTAGTCTCTACACATGCATATCATTCTAAAGTCTCTACATATGCCTGTCATCCTAAAGTCTCTACATATGCATGTCATTTTAGTCTACATATGCATGCAATTTTAAAGTCTACCTATGCATTTCATTTTAAAGTCTACATATGCATTTCATTTTAAAGTCTACACATGCATTTCATTTTAAAGTCTACATATGCATTTCATTTTAAAGTCTACATATGCATTTCATTTTAAAGTCTACATATGCATTTCATTTTAAAGTCTACATATGCATTTCATTTTAAAGTCTACATATGCATATCATTTTAAAGTCTACATATGCATATCATTTTAAAGTCTACATATGCATATCATTTTAAAGTCTACATATGCATATCATTTTAAAGTCTACATATGCATATCATTTTACAGTCTCTACATATGCATATCATTTTAGTCTACATATGCATATCATTTTAGTCTACATATGCATATCATTTTAGTCTACATATGCATATAATTTTAGTCTACATATGCATATCATTTTAGTCTACATATGCATATTATTTTAGTCTACGTATGCATATCATTTTAGTCTACATATGCATATCATTTTAGTCTACATATGCATATCATTTTAGTATACATATGCATATCATTTTAGTCTACATATGCATATCATTTTAGTCTACATATGCATATCATTTTAGTCTACATATGCATATCATTTTAGTCTACATATGCATATCATTTTAGTCTACATATGCATATCATTTTAGTCTACATATGCATATAATTTAGTCTACATATGCATATCATTTAGTCTACATATGCATATCATTTTAGTCTACATATGCATATCATTTTAAAATCTACATATGCATATCATAGTCTGTACATATGCATATCATTTTAAAGTCTCTACATATGCATGTCATTTTAAAGTGTCTACATATGCATATCGGCAGCAAAAGTCATGAGTGCGCACTAAGTCTATACACGTCCTGGTGTGACCTTATGTGCTGCCAGGATATCAAGCTCCATCCAACATGGGCTACTTGTTTCGGTAGTAATAAACACATATTTTGGGATAAGTTATGCATTATGCATTACGCATTGCTAGGACGTAAAACAAAGGAACAAAGTTATGCATTACGCAGGTTTAACTTAACTTTATGCAACTGTGGGGGGGGGGGGGCAACTTCACCCTACTCCTTTGCACTCCTGCTAACTACGGTCCTGATGTTGACCTTGCATCGTTGATGGGTCCCTCCTGTTTGCAGGGTGTGGTCAAGTTGAAGGTGGTAGTCTACGACGGCGGTCTGGATGCTAACAGTCGGGTTGACACGGTCGCATTCAACTTAACAACCCTGACAACTCCCACAACAATCAGCCAGAACGGATCAAGAGCACAGCCCACACGGTAACGGTCACACCCCGATTTGTGTGCAGTGATTAAAGCACTGTGCACATGCTATTGCTTATGAGTAGTGCTTTGAAATGTAAATGAAATAAGAAGCATTTATGGATTTCATTGACCCCCATTCTTTTTGCACCGAATACGTATTAATATGATTGGAATCTACTCACGGATGGATCAATGTTATTTAGTGTTGGAATCTTGTCGACCTGTAAGAAGTTTCAAATGCACATTTAATGCAGGGCGTTTACTGGGATGGGTGTGGCGGTAATGCCGGGTGTTGACTATGCCATCTGTACCTGACTTGACCTGGTCGAGTCAAAGCAATGGCTTAAAAATTGATACTTGTCGCTTCCTAGCCAGGCGCTCGGCATTATTAGGATAGGGCAAGGACTGGTTGTCACAGTGCCAGGATAATGTGACTGAATGGGATATCGGGTCATGGTGCTGGCAGCCTGGTCTCCCAGCACTATAAAAGTCGCCATGAGTGTGCGCTATCACAAGTCGGTACCCGTCCTGATATGACCTTAGATGTTGCTAGGATGTAAAACAACAAACCCGACTTGACCACATTGCGCCAATCTGAAATATTTTGATAAATATTAATAGGGATTATTTGCTTCTGCTAAGACTATATGGGGTATCACCATTCCAGCACCAAAAAAACCCATAGCTGAAAAAACAACTCTAACTCTATTGCGGCAACGGCATACGCTCCTGTGTGCTTGGACTGTGTGTTCGTCTGCTCCTGTGTGCTCGGACTGTTCGTCTGCTCCTGTGTGCTCGGACTGTGTGTTCGTCTGCTCCTCTGTGCTTGGACCTGTGTGTTCGTCTGCTCCTGTGTGCTTGGACTGTGTGTTCATCTTCCCCTGTGTGCTCGGACTGTTCGTCTGCTCCTGTGTGCTCGACTGTGTGTCGTCTGCCTGTCTCGGACTGTGTGTCTGCTCCTTGTGCTGCTGTGTGCTGCTCGTGTGCTTGGACTGTGTGTTCGTCTTCCCCTGTGTGCTCGGACTATTCGTCTGCTCCTGTGTGCTTGGACCTGTGTGTTCGTCTGCTCTATATGGTGCTTGGCTTCCAGTTTGACCTTGGCGTACACGGTGAAGGCCAGGTGCGACGCGCCCCGCAACTGTGATGAGGGCTTCTTCGTGTGCGACCCCGTCACCCACCAGCCCAAGTGCGACCCCACCTATGTGCAGGACGATATTTGCCGGACCCAAATCTCGCCTGACTCCTGCACCCTGCCTGTCAGTCCCAACCCAACCGGTGAGCATTGCGTCTTCAGCAGCATACATCCTAGAGCTACCAACCAAAGCTATTTGTTTTCACCGGACTATGTGGCTTTTAACATTTATTTTCACCGGACGTGGTGGCCGAATCGGTAGAGTGCAGCCTTCCCGTGCGGAAGGTCTGGAGTTCCGAGTCGAATCAATGACTTTAACAATTGATACTTGTCGCTTCCTAGCCAGGCGCTTAGCATTATTAGGATAGGGCAAGGACTGGTTGGCTCAGAGTGAGGATACTGTGACTGAGTGGGATATCAGGTCATGGAGCCTGGCCTCCCACTGGGGTGGCACTAGGCCTATAAAGTTGCCATAAGTGTGCACTATCACAAGCCGGTACATGTCCTGATATGACCTTAGCTGTTTCCAGGGCGTAAAACCCCAACAACAAACATATGTAAGAGTGGAGGTTATATTTTGGTAGTTATTTATTTTACCTCAACCTTTCTGCCCAGTTCCTCTGGAGGGTTTCTTCAACGGCTCCAACACTTGCGGCGGCCAGGTGCCGACCGACATTGTGTTCTACCGGGCGCAGGGCACCAGCGACGGCTACGTGGAGTACGTGGCGACGGACGGCTGGCGGCACCGGCAGGGTGTGGCCGTGACCCCTGGTAACGGCCGCCTGTACGAATTCACGGAGACCCGGCCCTACCTGCATGTGGGCGGCACCGCACTGCCTTTCAACCACACGGCTATCTTCAGCGATCTGAACAGCTTCTTCCTGGTCTACGACAGCAGTTGTTTCATCAACTTCAAAGTTCAGTCCAGTAAGTACACACCTCATAACGGATAAGTTTGCTAAGACTTGTTTTCACCGCTGGGCAGCACTAGTCCAATCTTTTGAATTTTGTTTTAGTAATACAGTAAATCCTCTCTAAATAGACCGACCATGGGAGCGACTTTAAATGGTCCACTTAGGGATGTGGTCGGTTTAGGGAGTTTTGTTTGTTACAATGGTATTGTATGGGTGGTCGTTTGGGACCCAAATAAAGCGATTAATATAGGGGAGTGGTTGATCTGTGGAGTGGTCGGTTAGAGAGGTTTTACTGTAATTTTGGTTTTCTTGCTGCTTGTTTCTGGCTTGTAAGTCTGTACATTGAAAAGTCCAAAATCACGACTGGCTCTAATTATTAAACGGGTTAAAATTCAATCATATCTATTTAAAATCAATAAATGTGAGTTTGAAGTATCCCTCTCCCTTACCCAATATCTATTCAAACCAAATAGTCAAATTGATTGTCATCGCATCACCTGCAGCTACTGTAGAATGATGAGGACTGGTGCAGTTTCTGGATAAAATTGAGTTGAATATTGTCAGTCTCTGTCACAAGAGTGGGGTAGTACTCCAAATCCACACCAGAATTGGTAGTCGAATCAGAGCGAATCAGGCTTCCCGTGCGGACGGTTGGGGGGGGGGGGCGGGTTCATTCCTGGTCAAGTCAAATCAGCAACTTACACAATTGATACATGTCATTACATAGCCTGGTGCTCGGCAGCACTAGGATAGGCAAGGACTGGTTAGCTCAGTATCAGGATAATATGACTGATTTGGCTCATGAATTAGGTCATGGTGCCAGTGGCCTTGTCTCGGTGGGCAGCACTATTAAGTCGGCACACTGCACACAGTCACAATTCGGTACCCATACTAATGTTGCCAGAACATAACCCCCCCCACCCCCAAACAAACCAACCCAAAGAGGCTGAACCAAGTTGCAGTGTCATTCGTCATTTAATTTCCATGTTATTCCCCTAGGAGGAAGAACACTTGCCCGTTACACTAAGATTTCTTGAAAATTTATACTGCCTATCATGGATAAGTCTGAATACTTGTTTTCGATATTCGAGTTGGTTGATAGAAAGACAGAGCCTACACTTTTACTGGCCCAAGGAATATTTAACCACCTACAACACACATATATATATGGTGTGAGAGCAACTGGCCTTTGATGACGCTGTAGTGTAAGTTATACACAACGGTGGAAATCCAAATAGGCAGGTGATTGAAACCACTCAACAGTGAATTAACGTGCCTTCCTCCCCTTTCCAGCGGTGGGACAGGACCTGTGCCATTCTAAAGGTCAGTGCGTTAACGAGTCTGGTGTCCAGTACTGCTGCTGCGACCCGGGCTACACCGGCTTCTTCTGCGAGCAGCAAACGGAACTGTGCGATCCAAACCCATGCCAGCATGGCGGCAACTGCACTGGGGTCAACGGCACCAACTTTGACTGCTCCTGTCCAACAGGGTATGTATCTGTAGTAGTCTGCACGGACCTCTCAGGCAAGGAGGTCAGACAGGTGAGCGTGGATAGGGTGGTGACATCAGGTGGTGTAATGGTTAGCACACTGACCCGGAATGCAAGAGATGTGGGTTCGCTTACTGCTCTAGGTGCAATATATCCCATTTTTATTACAGTGGGCACCGTGACCAGAATCCAGTACATGCTATGTGCTGTATGGTCACTGAAGCTACCATGTGTATGTATATGCAGGTGTATTGCCTGTATGAAATTGTACGCATTAAATAACCATTTAAAAGACTTAGAATTGTGTGGGGGGGGGCGGGTCAAGTGTATTCTGCATTGAATTCTCAGGCAAGGAGCCAGGCAGGTGGGTGTGGATAGGGTGGTGACATCAGGGAGCCTATGTGGTGAAATGGTTAGCACACTGTCTCGGAATGGAAGAGATATGGGTTTGATTCCCGTTCTAGGCGCAGTATTTTCCATTTTCATCACTCTTAGTGCAGTCTTCATTGACGTGTTGGAACATTACGGTCAAGCCTCCACGAGATGGTGAATCGAGAAGAGCGCAGGGTTTCCATGTGGGAGGTCGCGTCCAAAACCCGCCCAAGTCAAACCAATGACTTAAGCCCCTGTCACACATCACCGGATTGGAGGAAACGGAAAGAAACCGAACAAAGTCCGTTGATAGTCCGGTTTGTGTCCGTACAAGTTTTGAACATGCACAAAACGTGGAACGGATTATGCCAGATTGACGTCTATGTGTCTTGTCCAGTTTGAGTCCGCTTACCGTCCATTGGCTATCCATTCATGTCCGTTTCATGTCCATTCATCCAGCGGCCTTTGACCTGATATCGCAATATTTTGATACATTTTGATACATTTTGATACATTTTGATACATTTTGATACATTTAGATACATTTTGATACATTTTGATACATTTTGATACATTTTGATACATTTTGATACATTTTGATACATTTTGATACATTTTGATACATTTTGATACATTTTGATACTTATGATGCCTGGACTAGACAATTCTGTCCGTTGCTCAATCTGGTGATGTGTGACAGCGGCTTTACACAATCTATACCGGGCACGGTGGTCTAATCTGTAGAGCGCTGGCCTCGCATGCAGAAAGTCGGGAGTTCGGTTCATGGTTGAGTCAAACCAATGACTTTAAAATTGATATTTGTTGCTCCCTAGCGTGACGCTCACCATTAATAATAGGATAGGGCAAGGACTGGTTAGCTCAGTGTCAGGATAATGTGACGGAGTGGGATATCTGGTCATGGTGCCGACGGCCTGGTTTTCCAATGGGACAGCACTATAAAGTCGCCATGAGTGCGCAGTCACAAGTCAGTACCCGTCCTGATATGACTTTAGATGTTGCTAGGACGTACAACCAACAACTAGAAAATCTATGACAGGATGGGGGCAGGGACTGGTTAGCTCAGTATCAAGATAATGTGACACTGACAGTGGGAAATCGGGTGATGGTGCTAGTAGGCTGGTCTCCCAGCGGGGCAGCACTATAAAGTCGCCATGAGTGAACTGCCACAAGTCGGTAACTGTCTTGATGACATTAGATGCTGCCAGGGTGTAAAGTCCCTACAAAAATTAGTCTCCATGCCAAGTTAATTGAGGCCCGATGCTGAACCGATTAGTGCCAGAAACTCTGCTTCAGGAATTCATGGAGTATATGAATATACCATGATTAAGGTGGGAACCTTAAACATTCGGGCCATGAATGAAGGATTCATAAACAGCTAGATATAAAATAAATGGATTTTTTTTTTAATTTAAAGCTGTAATAGTCCGATAAAAACATCAAAATGTCAAAAACGAAAACGTAAATTTGATCCTACATAATTCACCTTAGATACTGGTGCATTTAATAAGTATGTGTTTAGAAGGGGTGAATAAATAATCCAATGGGATAATAACTCAATGTGCTAATAACCCTGTTACTGCTTAAATGTATGGTATATGAATTGTTGGCATGCTTAACAAAGTTGTTACCTGTTTTCACTTAAATATTTACAAAGTTAGTAATTTAAAATGTTACTTAAAACTAACGTAGCTTATGACCAATCAAATGAATTTATCTTAAAACAAGCTTCAAAGCTTCGCTTCACACACTTTTAAGCTTGCTCCTGCGGAGGGCTGCTTGGGCCTTAAACCAATATAACTAAGGGTACATGGATGTTGCCAACCAACATACTCCCAACCACTGCGATTTAAGACACGTCAGAATCTTTTGTGAAGACCGCCCACTGACCACCCACATTCAGTTTAATTTAGAAGGGTTGAGAATAATACAAACTGAATTGTAATGAGTACGCAATTTATTGGAGTAAATAATATCAACTATACAATAGAACTACAACAATCAATTTGAGATTATTAGAAGGCAGCTGGGTCATTCTGCGAACACACGCACACATACAAACCTGGCGCTGTGGCCGAATCGGTAGAGCACAGGCCTCGCGTGCGGAAGATCGGGAGTTCGCGAGTTCGGTTCCCGGTCGAGTCAAACCAATGACTTAAAAATTGATACTTCGTCACTTCCTAGCCTGGTGCTCGGCATCATTAGGATAGGGCAAGTGATGGTTAGCTTGGTGTCAGGATAATGTCACTGAGTGGGATATCGGGTCATGGTGCCAGCGGCCTGATTTCCCAGTGTGGCAGCACTATAAAATCGCCATGAGTGCGTACTGTCACAAGTCGGTACCCGTCGTGATATGACCTTAGATGTTGCTAGGGCGTAAAACAAGACATACAAACATTCGCATTTATATAGAAATAGTAGAAACTCAAAACCATGGGACTATCCAACTTTATAATAAAAGGGCTTAAATTTAGTTTCGCACTTTTATCAGTACATTCCAACCCTGTTAGTTCCCACATCAGTACAAAGCTATCCCTGATGTGGTGGCCGATTCGACCTAGAAAAGATCCACCCTTACTACAGTAGTTTGAGAATGGGTGAAGAACCCATTAGAAAAAGTGGAGAAATTTTGGGTAAATGAAATAATCATCAATTCTTAATCTAAGATGCAACATGTATTCTTTACTGACCTTGTTATATTTACTCTCAACTTTTAAACCGATTAGAACAAATCCAGTAGATAAATGAACTTTACAGTTTGAATAGACGGCCCACATATCCATTGGCTGGATGTGGAAAGGTTCCTGGGTAATAATCCAATCTAGATCAGAAAGCGGTCATTTTCATTGGCTGAGGTAGTCAGGTGGTGACCCAGTTCATTCAAACATGGTGGATTTAGTTCATGGACTCTTGTTCAATTGACATGGATTTTGTCATTATCCCTTGATATGTGATTTAAACATCCTGGAGTATACATGGAGGGAAAACGTATGTAATCAGATTTTAGCTATTGGATTTTAATCAACATAAGGTAGGGATGTCAAACTAAAGAACATCAACAGTGAGAAACATTTTCTCCAACCTTTACATAGGGTTGTTATTCACCTCTGAACAGTCAAAGGCAGACCTTTTATCTAGATCGTGGGATTCGAACTCACTGGACGAACCCTGGTCGAGTTAAGGGGAGACACCGGTGATTTTTGGGTGATTTCCGTATCTCAAACTATTAAAGATAGAGCTTTGAAAATTGGGGCACACATTCTTTGTATCAAGAGAAGAATATCTGCATAGTTTCAAAGCTCTATCTTGAGTAGGGGTCATATGATGAAGGATCTTGCAACAAAGACAATCAAAATTTTACCCCCTCCAGGAAGTATACTGAATGTGCCTAGATTTGCCTGAATCAAGTTATTATATGAAGAACTGGTCCAGTTGAGTGCAAGAAGGTGGTTTGTGAATTTATATGTCATTACCAGCAAGTCCCTACATGACGAACCAGAGGGAACAAAAATTCAATGGTCAATTTTTGTGTCTCCATCCCTAGCTCTTGAACTATGAAAGATAGTGTTTTGTGAATTTATATGTCATTACCAACAAGTCCCTACATGATGAACCAGAGGGAACACAAATTCAATGGTCAATTTTTGTGTCTCCATCCCTAGCTCTTGAACTATGAAAGATAGTGTTTTTAACCACCTTATTGCACTCAGCAGCAACTTTTACATAAGTCTGCCAAGTTTCAACTTTCTGCTACAATTATAACTTACCTTTTTAGAGGGGGCAAATTAGCAAAACCCTGGGAAAAGCAGTTATGAGAAAACGAGCTTCAAAGTTCACAAAGTGTTTCTTTCAAATGGTAAAGTCCAGTATCATCTAGAATCCCATATTATATACACAAATATCCAGTCAAGTAATTATCTGTCCAAAAAACATATCATTTAGACCAAATTAGTACACCAAAAACCAGAAATCACCAGTTTCACCCAAATTCATGTTCCGATCACCCGTGTCTCCCCTTAAACCAACATTTAAAATTGATACTTATCGCTTTCTAGCCAGGTGCTCAGCATTATTAGGATATGGCAAGTACTGGTTGGCTCAATGTCAGTATAATGTGACTGAGTGGGATATCAGGTCGTGGTGCTGGAACTTGGGTCTCCCAGTGGGACAGCACTATAATTATAGTCGCCATCAGTGCACACTCACAAGTCGGTACTGGTCCTGATGACCTTAGATGTTGCCAGGACGGAGAACTCCACAACCAACAATCTTTTTAGATCCATCCATCCATCCATAGGCAACTGTTAGTCCTCCCATACTTCGTCCGAGTGAAAATATAACCTTGAACACCCTTGTTCCCGGCAGGTTCTACGGGAAGACGTGCCAGATAGTGGTGGGCGCTGTGACGTGTCGGGGCGAGGTGTGCCCCGGCACGAGGTGTAGCCAGGCCCAGGCTCCGTTCTACCCATGCGCGTGCGTTGAATTGTCAACGGAGCCGTGCCAGGCCGTGCCCGTCGTGCAGTGCCCTGAGCACATGTACGGAGAGAACTGCAGCACCGAGTGCGTGCCGCGCGACGACTGCGGCGGCCACTTCGTGTGCGATCCGATAGATGGCGCCACCCTCTGCTACTCGGGCTTCGCGGGCGAGAACTGTACGGAGCGGGTGTACGCGGGGCCGGGCGTCGACCCGCAGTGCCCGCCCTACGACAACTGCCTCAACGCCAGCCAGTGCTGGAACGGGCAGTGCTGCTGTCCGAACGGTACCCACTTCTTTATTATTCCCCAGTCATACTACTGCTTGTAATTGCTTGCGGCCACTTTGCGACAACAAAAAGGATGTTGCAAGTCATGGTCGGGGTCTTGGTCGCAAAGAAGTTGCAGCTACTGCACTAAAAACCTCCTTGCGACCAAAATGGTTTCCCAGAGGTCGGCGACCATTGCTTCAGTCACCACAAGTCGCCAGTGACTTTGTCGTAAAGTAGTCGCAAGCAGTCACAAACCGTAATGTGACTAGGGCTCTGTTCTAACAGTCGATCGAGGTGGGGACCTTAAACATTCGGGCCGTGAATGAAGGATACATAACCAGTTAGATATAAAATAAATGGCTGTTATTCATTACAGTATCATAGTAATTTTAGCACTCCGTTTTTTGTTGGAAATTGAAACATTTAGGTCACTGTGCCTACTATGCCTGATGCATGTATACAGTATAGACTCTGTGGCTGAATCGGTTAAGTGCAGCCTTCCCGTACGGAAGGTCGGGGGTTCGAATCCCAGGCGAGTCAAACCCATGACTTACAAAATCGATATTTTCCGCTTCCTAGCTTGGCACTCGGCATTATTAGGATAGGGCAATGACTGGTTAGCTCAGTCTCAGGATAATGTGATTGAGTGGGAAATTCGGTATTGATGCTGGCAGCCTGATTTCCCAGTGGGGTAGCACTATAACAGTATAAGTATATAACGTCACCATGAGTGTGAGCTGTCACAAGTCGGTACCGGTCCTGATATGATGTTATATGTTGCTAGGATGTAAAGCTCCAACAAACCCTTCCGTAGCCAGACATGTTGGAATGTAGCTTGCATGAATGTACACAATCAAGTGAACTGAAGGGGATGGCTCAATTGTTTTCTGTTTTAGGAGGCCGTGGGATCGATTTCTGGACGAATTAAGGCCAAATGGGTACATGTCGGTACTTGCCTGGCACTCAATATTATTAGACTAATTAACTAGTTGGTTACCTCTGTGTCAAACATTTAAAAAAAAATTTAATATTTTTTTTATTCATCTGAATACTTATTTTGTCAGCGCCGGGGCACTGGTCTTCCAGCCGTCGGAGTGGTCGCATTTGGTCTGTACATAGTGGAAGTGGAATGTGTTGCATTGCGTGCAGCGCAACCCATTCTGAACATAAAAAGAAAGTAGGGGAGCAGCCTATGCTGCATAGTGTACAGCATAGGTAGTCAACATAGTGCAAGGTATATGCATCAAGATAGAGTGTGCAATAATTTACACTGGTGGTAAAATCATATGCTGTGTTTGTATATCAGTTAGATTTGGTTTTAATAATGGTTAGTCTTTTAATAGTGCCATGTTGTGCATGTATAGTGGTTTATATTGTGTGCATTGCTGGTTGAAGATGTAGTTATTCAGTGGTGGCAATGGGTCTCGAGTAGTGGTGGTGGGTTTCGAGTCATTGAGTTATAATAGTTGTTTGTCAAATGTGGATGGGGGGGGGGGGGGGGGGGAAGGGGCCCAGACATGCAGGGAGAGAGCAGGCACGAGAGAGGGCGAAGTCAATGGGTCGTTCAGCAGGTCGTATTATATATTTGCAGTGCCAGGTTTTGGGCCTGAATAACCAGGTGAGCTCTGTATGCATTTTTAAAGGCAAGGATTGAACCCGCTTCTCTGGTTTTGGTTGGGAGTTCATTCCACATGACACTTCCTTTGTAAATCGGAGCTCTGATTAACTTATTTGTATTAGGGTTGGGCACCCAGAGCAGAGTCGATGTCCCCATTCTTGTTACCCTGGTTGTGCAATCTATGTATTTGTCATCACTTGCACGCTTATGTGAAGTGAGATATTGGATCTTAGGGCGTGAAACTGGTATCCCAGCTTATTTAAACCGTCTCCTGATATGGCCGATCAGCAGGTTTGGGTTAATGCTTAGAATTAATATTTTCCTTTAAGTAAATGTAAATACTAATTATCTTATTCTTATAATTCATTTTGCAGGAACTGCATGCCAGATCCCGACCAATATATGCGAGGGCGTTCCCAATAGTGTGCAAACTGGTGAGATACATTATACTTATATCCGTTTAGCTACTAGCAAGATCTATGGATAAGGAGCTATGGTTATGGAGCTACACTTTGAGTAACACGCCTTCAGCGCTACATCGATTCCTAACCAATAAAACATTAAATTCATTACTGTTTAAATAAGTTATTAAAATGCTTGGTAATAAAGAAATCATGCGTCGGATTCGTTTCCTCGAGGTTTGCTACTTTTGTAATTCAATATTGTAATTAATCATGTAGAAACTGTAGTTCTAACTGTGTCATAGCCTGTGGTGTCCTAGCGATGAAAATTGTTTTCAACATCTCAATGCTGGATTTTGATTTTGGTCCTGCATATCAACTTAGATTAATGATGCACTCGATATTATTGAATGGAAAGACTATGAGAATTTAATATATATATATTAACCTGTCACTATCGCAAGTTATGCAACGAGAAATGGGTTTTAAAAGCCATAGGTACCGGTATAGCTAGATCTAGTGCTACTCTGCTACTTATGGGTGCTCCTGTGCTGTGCTGTGCTGTTCTGCTCGCAGACAGTCTGTTGTCCAGCAATTCAGTGTGGATATATAATTTATTAAGCACATATATATATCCAATCTTATACATTCATTAGTTCCTCCAAACGACCACCATCAACCTAATATCGTAAACAAAAATAATGGCAGAAACATAAATGTCAGCTAATAGAATTGAAATGGTTCAGGCGCAGAAACCGACAAAGGCCATCTCGGCTGAAATGAAACCATGACAACCATGTTTGAGCTGAAGCTGTCATCATTCCGATAATCAAATCCATTTTCTTCCACAGAAGCTGCATATCCTATATAATGACATACTCAATACAAAAGTGCTAGACTTGAACTGGAAAGCACTCTATTTCACAGAAAAAAACTAAAATGGACTTGTTGGTTTTGGGGCATGAACCCTGAAATTATAGGTCTCATATTGGTATAGTTTTCCAATGTAATCCAGACTGGATTCGTGTTTGGAAAGGAGGTGTATTTACATTTAAAGTGCTTTTCGAAGTACTCAGACATTAACTGGTTTTGATACTGTCCATGTGGAAACTAGTATGTTGGAAACTTTGGTTCTTCTACAATCATTGAGGATAAGCATCGGTGAGCTTCATCTGTACTGATACGTGATAGATGAACACAGGAGAACAGTTGCCACGATTTCCTAATACAAGTTTCTAGCTCACCGAATCAGTAGTGGACAAGAATACATAATTTAGTGGCTTATTTATATATTAATAAAGCAACTGATTACTTCATAAAAGGATCAGATGGGATGCCCGAATGAGTTAGAGCACCCGTCTCCCGTGTTGGTAGATCGTGGGATCGTGTGTCCGAACCCTGGTCGAGTCAAAGCAATGACGTAACAATTGATACTTCTCGCTTCCTAGCCAGGCACTCAGCATTATTAGGATAGGGCAAGGATTGGTTGGCTCAGTGTCAGTGTCAGGGTAATGTGACTGAGTGGGATATCAGGTCATGGTGCTGGTGGCCTGGTCTTCCAGTGGAGCAGCACTATAAAGTTGCCATGAGTGCGCACTGTCACAAGTCAGTACCCGTCCTGATATGACCTTAGATGTTGCTAGGACGTAAAACACGCGCACACACCTTGGTTCTTCTACAATCATTGAGGTAAGCATCGTTGAGCTTCATATGTACTGACAGATGAACAAATGGGAACAGTTGGTAGGATTTCCTAATACAAGTTTATATAGCTCACCGAATCAGTAGTGGACAAGAATACATAATTTAGTGGCTTATTTATATATTAATAAAGCAACTGATTACTTCATAAAAGCTTTTATGTTTCAGGGAGCATGCTGACATTCAACGTGACAATTCTCAACATGGTGTATTCTATTGATCTTGCTAATACATCAAGCGCACTCTACCAACAGACATTGAATGAATCATTATCCTTCGTGAGTATAATTATTATGAATATAATTGATTGGTCAACCTTGAGACCATTGTCAGGCCTTGCTTAAATCTGATCACTTAGAACTTGGTACTTGGCCTGATTTTCGGCCATACCATGAAGTCCATTCTTGTCTTGATATCTTTCTAGAACATAAAAGTTCCAACCCAATATCCTAAAAAAACTCAGCCCAATTCCAATCCACAGCATCTTTCTATATTCTGGTATTTCTACCAGGAAGAAAATGTGGAAATGAATTGATGGCTAATAAATCTTATATGATGTGTGTCGGATACACATGTTAACACTGCTTGCTGTGTACATTTTGTTGAAGATTTATACTGCCTATCATGGATAAGCCTGAATAGGCTTGTTTTCACCATTACAGTTTGTAGATGGAAAGCCCGAGCCTACACTTTTACCGACCCAAGGGATTTTTAACCTCCCACACCACAGACATTGTATGAGAGCAACTGGCCTTTGATGAAGCTGTAAGTTATACACAGCAGTGGAAATCCAAATAGGCAGAGGTGGGGGCACAGGGAATTGAACCACTGACCTTCAGATTAGGAGTGCGACCTAGAAAAGTCAGACATTCTAACCACTCTGCCACAGAGAACACCACAACACTTAGACTCGTTAGGCTCAGGGGGATATCTCGAGCTGCCTGGAACACCGGACGGACTATGTTGAAGCAGGCACAATTTCATTCTGGCTCCAATCTCCGGCTTATCTCCCGCTGTCTCTTAATTGTAATCTCAAAACGTGGTTTGATAAAGAATTGTACTGGTAGGGTTCAAAGTCAGGCTCAGTAAATTACTATTGTATGCGTTTTCCTTATTATAGGATGTTTGAATAAGAAGCGAAAGTAAAGGGCTTATATCACCGGGGTGTTAACAACAATTTGACCACTCTACCTGGAGCGGAACTCGAACTCACTTATCTGCCATTCCTGGTCGAGTGTCCTCCCAATCAGTATATTTATGCTCCGTTAGGATCAACCTCACAGGGGCCAGTCCCGATATGACCTTAGATGTTGCTAGGACGTAACACAACAAACAAAATCTCACGTGGCATTTCACTTCGGTAACATTTTGAAAAACGTGTCTAAAGTTGCATATTCCGATGGAAACATGAAATTTTAACAAAAACTAAGCAATTATTTCATTTGATTCTTGATGTCTAACTTAAATGTTTGATAATTGTGCCGGATCTGTCACCCCACAGGAGGGAATACTGAGGCAATTTAATAGAACCTGTTATTACAGAAGCCTATAGATGGTGCCAGTTTTGGCAAGCATATTTTGCATGTTTGCACTTCAGATATATAAAACAATTAGCCATTTAACATAAGTAACTGAAGTAAGGTAGGTTAAGCTATCAACCTAATATATTTACCTCGTAAAATGACACTCAAAAACCATCGCACTTTGCAAATTTAATAGACACCGTTAAATGATGTGTTTGATATGAATATTGCAGATCTGTGATTCCGTCATGAGTCCCCAGGTCCCTACGTACCAAGCATGCTGCAAAAATATAACCTTCAGGCAAGTATTGAGTTCTTCACTTAATTCAGCGTTCATTCACAATTGCTGGATCATTCGCCATTTCAATTTATGGTCAGATTTTTGTGACTCAGTTATGGGAAGTAAATTTAGTTCCACATAGTTACTAGGGTCACATGTCACTCTAATACTAAGCAGTCAAGATGCTACATTGCTGGTTTCGCTGGTTTTGAGGTTGTGCTCCCCCCCCCCCCCCCATCTTTCTACCTATGTGTTTTAGTAGGCTGGTCGTGTTTGTGCTAGGATAATTGACCAGGTATGGTATCCCAGTGAGACGGTACAAGTTTATACATATCTTAATTTGACCTCATATGTTGCTACGACGTAAAACCACACATCCCTCTGTACCCCCTCGTGTTTATGAAAGGGGATTGTTTGAATGTCGCTTGGTGTCTCGTTGATGGAGATGGAGATTTTGATGCCCTGTGTCACTGCTTGCCACTCACTACAGCCCGGGATCGGTGATAATAGAGATGAGTGCAGTGTTCAATGACTCATCAGAAACGGTGGAATCCTTGCTGCAAATAATTCTAAACGCCACATCCACGAACTGCAACTCGAGTATTGTAATAAACAGTGGCTGTCTGGGTAAGTATTAAACGCGGAGCTTCGCGCCTTGAACTTAAAGTAGTCACAGATCTGAGTTAGGTTTGAGCGTCTTGTCTTCTGGCACAAATACCACACGGGATTAACAATTTTTTATTTTTTATTGAGGCTGTATTTATACTGTCCATAGCATATAAGCCCGGGTAGCCAGGCTTGTTTTCAATGCTGGCCAGTTGTAGTGTTGGTGTTATCTTATCACACAGTGGCTGCTGATAAGGCATTTGTTTGCCTGCATTTCAGTAGCAGATAGATAATTGGTTGGTATGGCCGAATGAGTTGAGCATCCGTCTCCTGTTTTGGGAGATCGGGAGTTCGGGGGTTCGAACCCTGGTCGAGTGAAACCAATGACGTAAAAATTGATACTTGTCACTTCCTAGCCTGGCGCTCGGCATTATTAGGATAGGGCAAGGACTGGTTGGCTCAGTGTCAGGATAATGTGACTGAATGGGATATTAGGTCATGGGGCTGGTGGCCTGGTATCCCAGTAGGGCAGGCTATAAAGTCACCATGAGTGCGCACTGTCACAAGTTGGTGTCTGTCCTGATATGACCTTAGATGTTGCTAAGATGTAATAGTACAACAATCTAACACAAATCACGACTTCCATTCTTAGTCGTCCATTTTCCCCCCCGAAACGGACGCACGGTGATTTGACCTAGATTTATTTCATCACTCAGTCGCATATTCCAATGATGGGGTGGTCGAATCGGTAAGAGCGCTGGATGGGTACTCTCGGTATCAGCTCAGCTCAGTATCAGGATAATGTGATTGAGTTGGAGATCAGGCAATAAGTGCCACGCGTCCGGTCTTCCTGTGGTGCAGCACTGTAAAGTCATCATGAGTGCACTGTCCTAGTCTGTACAACTTACAATATTACCTTAGGTTTTGCTAGGACGTAAAATCGCAAAATTGTCTAATGTAAATATAATATCTTTGAAACCAAAGCACTTGCCTAGATTTAATCACTCTGAGATACTGGTACCATTATTAAACATTTACTGATCCCTGCTCTAATAATGCCAACACAACGCTTCGCTAGGTGGCAACAAATATGAATTGTTAGTCATTAGTTTGACCAAAGACCCTATAATACTAAGATGGCTCACTCCCTATCTCTCCCATAGTAATGTAAATTTCGCAGTGCCACCTTGTGGTGGGTTTGATCAACCCAGCTGCTGGTTGGTGTTTCACATGTAAACACATACCATTATATTATACATGAGATAGGTAAGTATGAATACACATCAATATGAAATTGCTATGAACAAACGCACATCAGCAGCAGCAGCAGCAGCAGCAGCATCATCATCATCATCATCATCATCATCATCATCATCGCCGCTGCCATCATCACCATCATCACACATCTTTCACATTCATATATACATTTATACATATAATATAGCATCTGTTTAACCAAGAGAACAGCCAGTGCACCAAGTGGTGGGTTTGATCATTTTGATTACACAGTACAGGCTGAGTGTCTTAGTATTATAGGGTCTTTGGTTTGACTCATGGTCATGAACATGAATTGTTGCTGACACGGCCTTAAACAACCCATCAACCCACGACCTCCCGAATGGAAAGTTAGCTAGCAGCCTGTCCTGTCCGAGACTGGCTATTCGCAGAGCTGCTGTTCTGCGAATTACAGCCACCAATACTGTAATTCGCAGAGCTGCAACAAGATCAAAGCAGGTCATTAAGACACTTAGTGTCAGCGATAGCAATGATTCTGAGGACATATATATATCACCATTAGTCCAAATAAAAAAAAATGTCAGCATTTAAGGTGACGGACATCAAATATTGCATTAACATAACTATCACATAATCTTTTGTTGTTATTTCTAGTAATTATTTTATTGAGTTATTTAAAAATAATTCGGAATGGTAAATAAGATTTACATGATAAAATGGCATCATTTGGATCATTACTCCATTATACTTGTTTACTCACATTACAAAGTTAACACTTCTACAAATATGACACATTTTTTCTTTTTTTAAAAAACATTTGTTTCATCTGAATACATATTTTGTCAGTGCCGGGGCATCCCTAGTAGACTTTGTAATTTACATTTAATTACCTCATGCATTAGTTTCTCGAACATTCCATTCATAATGTAGGCTACCATGGAGGGTTTTGCTATAACTATACGTAGTACAACAACTCCTGGTTACACGATCTAGTTCACAGAGCAAAGCAGCTCTGCGAATAGCCTCGTCCTACCTGTCCGACCATCCCGTCAGGGTGCCACGAGTCGTTGCGGTAACGGGGCGGGCTTCATGCCAGTGTGACCTATTTTCAATGATCAATACAGATGCACAGTAAAAGATGCACCTCGAGGTGTTTGTTTTAAACCTGCAGAGGTAAGTCGCCATGGAATTCACCTCTTCATGGCAAGTCCTTTCTTAAAATTACAGCCCCAACAGAAGTCACTACTGATGCTACGGTCACTGACGTCACTACGGTCACTGCTGCCGACGTCACTACGGTCACTGTTGCCGATGCGACTACGGTCACTGCTGCCGATGCGACTACGGTCACTGCTGCCGATGCGACTACGGTCACTGCTGCCGATGCGACTACGGTCACTGCTGCCGATGCGACTACGGTCACTGCTGCCGATGCGACTACGGTCACTGCTGCCGACGTGACTACGCTGACTGCTGCTGAAGCGACTACGCTGACTGCTGCCGACGCGACTACGCTGACTGCTGCCGACGCGACTACGCTGACTGCTGCCGATGCGACTACGCTGACTGCTGCCGATGCGACTACGCTGACTGCTGCCGATGCGACTACGCTGACTGCTGCCGACGCGACTACGCTGACTGCTGCCGACGCGACTACGCTGACTGCTGCCGACGCGACTACGCTGACTGCTGCCGACGTGACTACGCTCACTGCTGCCGACGTGACTACGCTCACTGCTGCCGACGCGACTACGCTCACTGCTGCCGACGCGACTACGCTCACTGCTGCCGATGCGACTACGCTCACTGCTGCCGACGCGACTACGCTCACTGCTGCCGACGCGACTACGCTCACTGCTGCCGACGCGACTACGCTCACTGCTGCAGATGCGACTACGCTCACTGCTGCCGACGCGACTACGCTCACTGCGGCCGACGCGACTACGCTCACTGCGGCCGACGCGACTACGCTCACTGCGGCCGACGCGACTACGCTCACTGCGGCCGACGCGACTACGCTCACTGCTGCCGACGCGACTACGCTCACTGCGGCCGACGCGACTACGCTCACTGCTGCCGACGCGACTACGCTCACTGCTGCCGACGCGACTACGCTCACTGCTGCCGACGCGACTACGCTCACTGCTGCCGACGCGACTACGCTCACTGCGGCCGACGCGACTACGCTCACTGCGGCCGACGCGACTACGCTCACTGCGGCCGACGCGACTACGCTCACTGCGGCCGACGCGACTACGCTCACTGCGGCCGACGCGACTACGCTCACTGCGGCCGACGCGACTACGCTCACTGCGGCCGACGCGACTACGCTCACTGCGGCCGACGCGACTACGCTCACTGCGGCCGATATGACTACGCTCACTGCGGCCGATATGACTACGCTCACTGCGGCCGATATGACTACGCTCACTGCGGCCGATATGACTACGCTCACTGCGGCCGATATGACTACGCTCACTGCGGCCGATATGACTACGCTCACTGCGGCCGATATGACTACGCTCACTGCTGCCGACGCGACTACGCTCACTGCTGTCGATGCGACTACGCTCACTGCTGTCGATGCGACTACGCTCACTGCTGCCGACGCAACTACGCAAGGTATAAATATTTGTTTCAGTAGGAGTAATCTTGTATGCCTGTTGTCCTGAGCTCATATTTATAGCATAAGGACGGGTGCTTCAGTTAGCATTCTAGATATTTGCCTACGAATATAGCACTAAGTGAAGCAGCGCTGTATGTGTGGGGGGGGGGGGGGGGCGGGGCGGGGCGGGGCGGGATCATTATAACCTAGCATGGTTTATTGGGGTTAAGTCCTCTCGACATGCAAGGTCATATACGATAATAAGGTGGCATAGTCAGGATAACACCGAACTAATGTATTAAATATTGTAATGTGAAGCGTGGATAAATAAAATCAATGAGTAGTTGAACAGAATAATGCTCGGTACACACCTCCTGTATACAACCTAAAACTGCCCGATTCATTTTTTTAATCTTATAAGATTCCAGTCTTAAGCCTTAAAACTTAGTTTTAAGTCGTGAATTGGAAGGCTCAGGTGTGTTAGGGGGGGGGGGGTCACACACCTAAAGACTGAAACCGACTAAAACTCAAACTTAGTCATGAAACGGGCAGTTTTAGATTTTATACGGGAAGTGTGTACCGGGCATAAGAGTACTGTAGCTAATCGGTGCTAAACGAGGTGGCATTAATTGGGGTATAGGCCTATATATCTAATCTTCAAACCACAACTCTCAGTTGGAAGGATTTCTCACATGTGATAGCGTTTTTCCCATCCCAGAAGACGTGTACAACTATAGTGCCGATCGAAGTATAAATATTACTTCTAATGGCATCCCAACTGTAGATCATTAAGGTATATAAGAACCAAATTGAATGGAAGTAATTTTTCAAATATGAAAATTTGAAATATTCACGTTAATTGTCATCAGCGTGATCGCTTTCTCTACCTCTAATTCTCTCTATCACCTCGTTCCTGGCAGCAAATTCCAACTCTTCTCAGGTTATCGCCCTGGGCAGACTCGACGTAAACGCCCTACAAAACCTCCTGCTCAAAAACTTCGGTAAATATGCTTTTAGTATTTTCAGAGATAAGAATCGCTGCACTAGCACTTAGAATCTACAAACGTTGAACTAACCTACATCAAGGGTGTATAGAACGGCCTGATGTTGGGAGCATTCGCCAACCATAATTGCAGTTTGAATACAGGCATCCCCATCCAAGTCAAACCAACGACATTCTATATCCAGACTTGTAGCTGCCTTTCTTGTATGACCTTTGGCATTAGTAGGTTAGGGTCAGGACTGGTTGGTTTGGTGAGGATACCTATGGCATGGATTCTCAGTGACGCAACACAGAAAATCTCTCCCGAGTGAACACTTGTAACAAGTTTGTCCAAATTGGCGACTTTAGTTGTCCTTAAAATGTAACACCTCGGTCAACTATTATTGCTTAAGCCCCTGTCACACATCACCGGATTGGAGGAAACGAAAGAAACCGAACAAAGTCCCTTGATAGTCCGGTTTGTGTCCGTACAAGTTTTGAACATGCACAAAACTTGGAACAGATGCCGCCAGATTGACAACTTGGAACGGATGCCGCCAGATTGATGTCTGTTTCTTGTCTGGTTTGAGTCCATTTAGTCTGCTTACCATCCATTGGCTGTCCGTTTCATGTCCGTTTCATGTCGATTGGCTGTCCGTTTCATGTCCGTTTCATGTCCGTTTCATGTCCGTTTCATGTCCGTTTCATGTCCGTTTCATGTCCGTTTCATGTCCGTTTCATGTCCGTTTCATGTCCGTTTCGTGTCCGTTTCGTGTCCGTTTCGTGTCCGTTTCGTGTCCGTTTCGTGTCCGTTTCATGTCCGTTTCATGTCCGTTTCATGTCCGTTTCATGTCCGTTTCATGTCCGTTTCATGTCCGTTTCATGTCCGTTTCATGTCCGTTTCATGGCGGTTTCATGGCGGTTTCATGGCCGTTCGTCCAGCGGCCTTTGACCCGATATCGCAACATGTTGACACATTTTAATACATTTTGATACTTATGACGCCCAGACTGGACAATTCTGTCCGATGCTCAATCCGGTGATGTGTGACAGGCCCTTTAGTCTCATTCCCAAAGCCTAGGGAACTGAAGCACCACAGTAAAGATAGATAGTATGCCACTAGTTTCCTGCATTTATGTATATGTGTGAAACAATTTAATGTCAAGGATTCCAGTGCTGATGACACCAATGAAAATGTCTTAAATGAATATCAATATGCTAGCAAATTAATCTTTGTGTGATCAATATAAAGAAAGTTATGACATTTTTAAACTGTCAAATGATCAATTTTGGGTACGTGTTATAATGGAAAGCAGTAAAAATGTGACCAAGATTGTTTAATTTATTAATAATACTGTCCTTCGATAGATTTTCACCAACTTTACAGTACATACAACTATATATCCATCTTTCATATGTATTTAAGATTTTATTGAAAATGATGTTTTACACCAATTCAAAACGGAGATTGTAGAAGGACATGCGCTCTACACCAAGAGTGTGGTTGTAGGGGAAATCTAACAAAATATCTATGAAGACAGAAAGGGGAGAACCCCTCTTCCCTATGTACTCCGCCGAGGCACAGTAAATACGGCCGAACCGGAGGTGGCCCGGAGGCTGACTTTCACACACACCTAGTTAGTGGGTTTGAACGGTGGGTGGGTTCCTAGTTGTATTTTCATCCTTCTAGCCATCATCATGCTTTCACTCGCGATGTGACAAAGACTGCTTTCATTACTTGACTGCCACTCTCCATTTAGCTCTCTACTGTGAGAGTTGCGTCTATGAGTCGGTCTTCATGTCTCTCAGCTTCAGGTTTCACATTACATGAAAGCTGCCTGAAAAAGTGTTGAAGTGCTGCTGGCTTTTGCAAGTTACCACCGGCACTCTCAGGGAGCAAATAGGTTTCACACCGGCAAGAACATTTCAAGACAGGCGCAAAACTATTTGTCCCTGCAGTGACTGGTCGGGAGATGTTGGGAGTTCCATACATCAACCACCCTTGATGCTGCCATAGTGACATGGTTTTCTGTTTAGGGTTTGCTCCCTTAGCCTTCGGTTCTGTCAAGAACCTGTACCACAAGGCAGTGGTTTACAACTCTGCAGGGCAGGGGCGTCAAACTCCCTGAGGTATTGCTATACCTGCAATACCTGCATACCATCCTTGTAGCCAGTATCCCAATTACGGACCAGCCCTCCATCACACTAAAAGGCGGTAGTCATTGTCTATTAGCTGTTTGTTAAAGTTGCATAATCTGATGGTTTGGCTATTTATGTCATATTTACCAGTCTATTATTGATCTATTATTGTAGTTCATAAGTAATTTTTCAAAGGGTTAATTAGCTTTGCATAGGCAAACTACATATTATTCGGTCATCAGTAAGGTTGTTGGTCATGTCCCTTGACATGGCCTTAATGTCGGACACATTGCTGCAGAGAAGGCATACTAAGTTGGATATTTAGGTCAAATCTAGGGAAATATTTGGTTAGAAAATCATGCGCTTTCATTTTAACCATGTTATGCCTCCGTATGCATCCCTGATCAAAGCTATTTGAGACTGAGGGGCCCGTGGAAATCGTAATCATTTCCTGTAAAAGAAATGATCAAGAATAATGAAATTTGGCACTTTGAGAAACCTATGTTTCAGGCGTGCATGAGGTTTGTCAGGAAAACGGGAAAACCAATTCAACATACAAGGTTTTCAAATATCGATATTACAAGCTAAGCTTATCCCATTCCGAACTAATTCATCCATTATTTCATTCATGTAACAAGTTAGGAAAGCCTGTAACTAATAAGGTTCTCTCAATCAATTTTCATCTACTCCATTTCTTCAGTTTGTTTCACCAGCCCCTGTATCTTGGGCCTTCCAAAATAGTTGCATAGTCGGATGCTTGAGTTTTTGCCTAGTAGTGATCGCTATAAGTCATCATACTTTAGTTTGAAGGATCTTATATTTGAAATGGTTAACTTGGGAGATATGCATGCCTTAATGTTCCGGGCTTTCATAAATGTCTAAATTCTGACATAGCCTTCAGCCTTAGCAGTTCTATCAAATCGACTAGGCTCGCTTCTATGAAGCAACGCGTGTTTAATAAGTATACCACTATCTAAGTTTGATATCTAGGATAAAATCTAGGTAAATATTTGAGGTTTCGAAAAGTGAATGATTTCACCAGACTAGTCAGCTTTATGGAAAGATTGTTTTAAATAATTGCACGTGTGGATTCTTTGCTGCTGGGTTAACAGTGAATGCCTTGATGTTTATAGGAAGCCAGATCAGACGTAACGTTCTTGCGGCAGCTGCCCAATACCAAATGACTGGCATCGTAATGGGTCTCTCTCAGGTCAGTACATGAAGTTGCCCCATCTGGGTCCCTGACATGGGTCCCTGACATGGGTCCCTGACATGGGTACCTGACATGGGTCCCTGACATGGGTCCCGGACATGGGTCCCGGACATGGGTCCCTCACATGGGTCCCTCACATGGGTCCCTCACATGGGTCCCTCACATGGGTCCCTCACATGGGTCCCTCACATGGGTCCCACACTTCACAGGCGGGACCACGTGGTCATCAGCTGCTGTTTTGGCCACACATGGCATACCTTTCTACTCGATGGGAGCTTCCCCCAGAATGCATCTGGGGTCATTCCCCACTGATACTCACGCATTTGATCAAACTGCTGATTTTATGACTTTGTGCCAACAATTTTACAATGGAAGCAGCATGCATGATCTTAGTGATGTAACATGAAATTGTAGCTTGCTTGAGGAAAGGACTTACAACCTCATATAATTTATTGAAAGATAGAAAATCTACGATTATATATTTGTTGTTTTTCCTTTGCCATACTTTTCAGGATTGTGAAAATTTATTATGAGTCAATTGATACCTCATTGATTGTACGTTTTCACATTGTATAAAAGCGATGGCTGAATAATGTCAGAATAAAAGATGAAACACTTCTCACCATGAATACAGCCTTCAATGGCAACCATCAGATGTCGGTGCCAACTTCCGGTATCACTTCTGAAGTCACCTCCATGTTGGCCAGTTTGCTGCTAGTTCCTACGTGACAGCTACTGTCCATCCTGACCACAATGTTGGGGATAGTAATGAGTTAACTGGACCTGTAAATACAACTTATCGTGCTGTAGTAATTACAATTAAAACCACTTGAAGTATGCACATTCTACTTCTAGACATGGTTAGTCAGCACAGCGAGCAACTCGGAATTGTCTGATAGGAATTGTCTGATAGGAATTGTCTAGGAATTGGCTTGATGTGAATTGGCTTGATAAGAATTGGCCTGATATGAATTGGCTTGGTATGAATTGGCTTGGTATGAATTGGCTTGGTATGAATTGGCTTGGTATGAATTGGCTTGGGATGACATGGCTTGGGATGAATTGGCTTGGGATGAATTGGCTTGGGATGAATTGGCTTGGGATGAATTGGCTTGGTATGAATTGGCTTGGTATGAATTGGCTTGGTATGAATTGGCTTGGTATGAATTGGCTTGGTATGAATTGGCTTGGTATGAATTGGCTTGGTATGAATTGGCTTGGTATGAATTGGCTTGGTATGAATTGGCTTGGTATGAATTGGCTTGGTATGAATTGGCTTGGTATGAATTGGCTTGGTATGAATTGGCTTGGTATGAATTGGCTTGGTATGAATTGGCTTGGTATGAATTGGCTTGGTATGAATTGGCTTGGTATGAATTGGCTTGGTATGAATTGGCTTGGTATGAATTGGCTTGGTATGAATTGGCTTGTTATGAATTGGCTTGGTATGAATTGGCTTGGTATGAATTGGCTTGGTATGAATTGGCTTGGTATGAATTGGCTTGGTATGAATTGGCTTGGTATGAATTGGCTTGGTATGAATTGGCTTGGTATGAATTGGCTTGGTATGAATTGGCTTGGTATGAATTGGCTTGGTATGAATTGGCTTGGTATGAATTGGCTTGGTATGAATTGGCTTGGTATGAATTGGCTTGGTATGAATTGGCTTGGTATGAATTGGCTTGGTATGAATTGGCTTGGTATGAATTGGCTTGATATGAATTGGCTTGATATGAATTGGCTTGATATGAATTGGCTTGATATGAATTGGCTTGATATGAATTGGCTTGATATGAATTGGCTTGATATGAATTGGCTTGATATGAATTGGCTTGATATGAATTGGCTTGATATGAATTGGCCTGATATGAATTGGCCTGGTATGAATTGGCTTGGTATGAATTGGCTTGGTATGAATTGGCTTGGTATGAATTGGCTTGGTATGAATTGGCTTGGTATGAATTGGCTTGGTATGAATTGGCTTGGTATGAATTGGCTTGGTATGAATTGGCTTGGTATGAATTGGCTTGGTATGAATTGGCTTGGTAATGAATTGGCTTGGTATGAATTGGCTTGGTATGAATTGGCTTGGTATGAATTGGCTTGGTATGAATTGGCTTGGTATGAATTGGCTTGGTATGAATTGGCTTGGTATGAATTGGCTATGAATTGGTTGTATGAATTGGCTTGGTATGAATTGGCTTGGTATGAATTGGCTTGGTATGAATTGGCTTGGTATGAATTGGCTTGGTATGAATTGGCTTGGTATGAATTGGCTTGTATGAATTGGCTTGGTATGAATGCGATGATTGGCTTGGTATGAATTGGCTTGGTATGAATTGGCTTGGTATGAATTGGCTTGGTATGAATTGGCCTTGGTATGAATTGGCTTGGTATGAATTGGCTTGGTATGAATTGGCTTGGTATGAATTGGCTTGGTATGAATTGGCTTGGTATGAATTGGCTTGGTATGAATTGGCTTGGTATGAATTGGCTTGGTATGAATTGGCTTGGTATATGAATTGGCTTGGTAGAATTGGCTGGTATGAATTGGCTTGGTATGAATTGGCTTGGTATGAAATTGGCTTGGTATGAATTGGCTTGGTAATGAATTGGCTTGGTATGAATTGGCTTGGTAATGCTTGGTATGAATTGGCTTGGTATGAATTGGCTTGGTATGAATTGGCTTGGTATGAATTGGCTTGGTATGAATTGGCTTGGTATGAATTGGCTTGGTATGAATTGGCTTGGTATGAATTGGCTTGGTATGAATTGGCTTGGTATGAATTGGCTTGGTATGAATTGGCTTGGTATGAATTGGCTTGGTATGAATTGGCTTGGTATGAATTGGCTTGGTATGAATTGGCTTGGTATGAATTGGCTTGGTATGAATTGGCTGGTATGAATTGGCTTGGTATGAATTGGCTTGGTACTGAATTGGCTTGGTATGAATTGGCTTGGTATGAATTGGCTTGGTATGAATTGGCTTGGTATGAATTGGCTTGGTATGAATTGGCTTGGTATGAATTGGCTTGGTATGAATTGGCTTGGTATGAATTGGCTTGGTATGAATTGGCTTGGTATGAATTGGCTTGTATGAACTTGGCTTGGTATGAATTGGCTTGGTATGAATTGGCTTGGTATGCATTGGCTTGGTATGCATTGTTGGCTCATGCTTGATATGCAATTGGCTTGGTATGAATTGGCTTGGTATGCATTGGCTTGGTATGCATTGGCTTGGTATGCATTGGCTTGGTATGCATTGGCTTGGTATGCATTGGCTTGGTATGCATTGGCTTGGTATGCATTGGCTTGGTATGCATTGGCTTGGTATGCATTGGCTTGGTATGCATTGGCTTGGTATGCATTGGCTTGGTATGCATTGGCTTGGTATGCATTGGCTTGATATGCATTGGCTTGATATGCATTGGCTTGATATGCATTGGCTTGATATGCATTGGCTTGATATGCATTGGCTTGATATGCATTGGCTTGATATGCATGTGGCGGCTTGATATGCATTGGCTTGATATGCATTGGCTTGATATGCATTGGCTTGATATGCATTGGCTTGATATGCATTGGCTTGATATGCATTGGCTTGATATGCATTGGCTTGATATGCATTGGCTTGATATGCATTGGCTTG